>PVLA01004547.1:0-31112 GCA_004027455.1 Hydrochoerus hydrochaeris | reverse complement strand
CGGCCCGAAGGGCGCCTGGGCTTCTTCTTAGGAATTACAGTGAAATGCCCAGGGACGTTTCCCGAGGATGCTATGCGCAGTCGTAATTAAACGGGACAACGCGGGTGGGGAGGAGACGGTGTGAGCCCGGCCACGACGGGCGTCCAGAATGGTAGGGAGGGGGCCAGAGCCAGGAGCACCTCTCCAGCGCACCGCGCCCACAGCCCCGCGGGTCACCCTCCCCGCGGCGGTCACTGGTCTCTCCGGGTCGGGGCGTCCGCCCTACAGCAGCCCCGAGGCTGCGAAAGGGGCGGACTGTAGGGCCTGGGGAAGCGGTCGGCTCTGCAGCAGCTCACTCCGGCTCGGCGGAAGTCCTGCCCCCGGACATCAGGCCCCGCCCCGCATCCGCCTCAGGCCCCGCCCCGCTCCCGCGAGCCAGGCTTCCGGCCTTGTCTGACAGCCTCGCCCTGATGACTCCCCGCCCTCTTTAGCCCCACCCCTCACTGAATCTCCGCCCGTCAGATAAACCACGCCCACGCCCCCTTGGATAAGCCACGCCCCTTCAGTCCCCGCCCCACGGCGCCCCGCCCACGTGAGCCCCAGTCCCCGCAAAAGCTCCGCCCACAGGAGCCCCTCCTATCCCGGGGCCCCGCCCACCAGGAGCCACGCCCCGTCCCGGCGGCGGCGACCGTTGGCGCGATCGGAGAGCGGCGGAGCAGCGGCGCCGCGCGGTAGGTGCGCGGCCCGGGCGCCGCCCCGTCCCCTCCCTCCCGCGCTCCAGTCCGCCCCGCCCGCGGCCCCACTCCGGGCGGCCGCCCGCTCCTCCTTTGTTCGTAGCGCGACCCGGGTCGGCGCGGGGCGGGGGCGGCGCCTCGGGTGCACTTGGCCGGCTCCTGAGGTGGTCGGCCCGGCCGGGCCGGGCTGCGGCGGGCCTGGGTCCTGGTCCGCCGCCCTCCGCTGGCTTTGTTTTGGTGGAGGCCGTCTCCAGGGACTCGCGCTCCGGAGTCCCGAGCGACAGCCAGAGCTGGGAGTTGTGGGGACTCGGACCTGTGGGGACCCAGAAGGGCGCGGGGTTGTGGAAGTGTTGACCGGGGGCTCAGTTGTGGAAGGAGAGAGGGATGAGACCCGTGGAGGGTAGGAGAGGCTCACATTCCTGGGGCGCGAACTGAGGCTGAGACCCGTGGCTTGCAGATGGAGGATGAGACCCGTGGGGCGCAGACGGAGATGTGAGAGGTGCGTGCAGTGTGCACGGAGCTAGGCCCAGACCTGTGGAGCATAGACAGGGAGCGAGCCCCACATTGGACCCCATCCTCTCACCCCACTGACCACTTGCCTTTGGACGGGTGACTGCCTTTGTGTGCCTCAGTTTCCTCCCTCGGCAGGAGGACCGCTCTGCCTGAGTGCTCCTCGAGGGCCTGTGGGTTTTTCTCATGACAGTGCTATGCCTCTCCCAGGGAAGGGACCCTGTGGTGCACCGTGGGGCAGGCCTAGTGGCCTGCCCAGGTGGCTGAGGCAGGGAGGCTGCCTTGGGAAGAGCCCTGTAGCCTCCCGGGGCTGAGACTGGATGCAGGCTGGTAAAACCTTGCCGAGAGCTCTGGAATCATAACCTGGGTGAGGTTGCTTCCCTTGAAGAGCTGGAATAAAAGTGTGTGCCTTTCCCAGGGGTTTGGCTACTGCATGGTAGTGGCAGGGCTCGAGTGGCCCAGGGTATGACCTAGGCAAGGGCAGGAGCAGGTGGCCTGCTCACCTGCAGATGGGGGGGGCACGGCTGGACCAGGTCTTCTCCAACAGCTGCAAGGCCCCTCTTTCCATGAAACCTCTTGGCTGGAACCTGCCCTCCAGGACCTTGGATACTAATCTGGGTAATGAGGACAGGACATGAGGCCTTGGTGGCAGGGTGGAGCAGGAGGGCAGAGGTAGACACAGGAGGGCCAAGGAAAAGCCCTTGGCCAGGCTGGTCATGGGAAGGGTCTGGGAGGGGGCAGTGGCTGGGTGGCCCAGGGTGCCTAGTTGCAGTGTCCAGGAGGGGTGGGGGCTCTTCCCCTACTGTTTGGAGGAACGGAGGTTGGGGGCCAGAGGGTGGGTTCATTCCTGGATAGGTTCTGAGTCCCAGGCAGCTGCGGGGCATTTTGTGATTGACTTGAATTGAGTGAAGGGCCTGTAAGTTTGTTTACTTTCCAGTAGCATCTGTGCTACTAGCTGGGGACCACGGACTTCCAGGGGTCTCCAACAGCAGAAATGTGTCCTCTACCAGTTCAGAGGCCAGAGGCTACAGCAGGCACCCTGGCCTCCGCCATCTGCACTGGCGACTGGCTTTGCTCCTAGCTTGCCCCTGCTTCCCATGTACCCAGCCTTCTCCTCTGTCCACTGTCCCTCTGTCCAGATGACAGTGTCAGCAGCCTCTCTCATCCGGGATTCCCCTGGCCTCTGTCTGCCAATTCCCTGTTGTCCTGAGTGGGTCCCTGCGGTCCCGGATCTGGGTGGATCTTTGGAGACTCCTCTCCTGCCCAGCCAGGGATCCCTACCTCAGTGTCCTGCCCTTGGGGCCTCACTGCCCCACCCTTAGGAAGTTGGCGCCATCCTGGAGACAGGCAGCCCAGAGGGAAATACTGGCGTGGCAGTGGCTGCAGTGGGAGTGCTGTGGAGCCCATGTCATGCGCCATGCTCAGTGGCAGCTCCATCTCCACGGCAAATCCAGGCCAGCCAGGTCTCTGCACATGGCAGGTACCCTGGATCAGAGCCCCGCCCCCTATGTCCTGTCAGGCCTGGGGTTGAAGGAAGGAGAAAGAGAACGAGGAGTTTGTCCTATGTTTATCTTCCCCTCTCCTTTCCCACAGTCTTGCTGTGTCAACCCTGTAATTACGGGACCCTGATTGTGTGCACCCTCCCCTGGCTTTCTCCTGACCCACACAGGCATGCTGAGACACACAGAGTACACAGTGCCCATGCAGGGCTTTCTGGGCTCCAGTGTCCCCTGGCAGTGGCTGGCTCATCCTTGAGGACATCAGTAGTGGCTGAGCCTCTGGCGCTGGGCAGCTTGTTCCTCAGGGTCCCACTGTCATGGGGGCTGCCCTCTTAGACTAGTGCTTGGCATGCTCCTGCGCAGCCCTCCCCAACTCCCATGTCTCCTAATGCTGCCACCCCTCCTAATGCTGCCACTGTACCACAGTGTCACGACTGCATCTGTGCTGCTGGGCTCAGTCTGGGTGCCGTGGAGCTCAGCCCCTTTCTCTCTGGCCCATGGGCTACCTGTGCTGTCTGTCTGACTACAGAACCAGCAAGTGTGACATCCCAGCTACCCTCCCCAGCTTTAGTTTGCTGTGGTCTCACTGAGCCCATGCTCACTGTCCCTGGGGTCACCTGGTGCCACCCCCTCTGTGGCGGGTCCTGTATCCTGGAACCCCTGCCCCACATGGCTCACTCCTGCTAAATTCTACTTTCTCTCTCTCTCTTTTTTTTTTTTTATCGGTACTGGGGATCAAACTCACGACCACATGCTTGCAAGGCAGGCACTTATGCCGCTGAGCCCTTTCTTTCTTTCTGTTTGTCTGTCTGTCTGTCTAAGACAAGGTCTCCCTATGCAGTTCAGGCTGGCCTTGAGCTCACTTTGTAGTCCAGGGTGGTCTTGAACTTGCAATGATCCCCCTGCTTCAGCCTCCCGAGTGCTGGGATTCCGGGTGTGTGCCACCACACCTGGCTGTTGTTTTTCACCTTTTAAGAGTTGGTTCCTCGGGTGGGTTCCATTTGGTAGATTTGTACTCACACCTGACGTACTTTGGTTACCTCATCCCCCACCTCCTTGCCCTGCCCTCTCCCCTAATTTCACATTTTGGGGAGTTTCAATGAGTATATTTTGCTCACATTCATCCCCCCACTACCCACCTTCACATCCCAACCCTTTACTGCCTTCCTGTTGTCCAGTAATAATCTCCCTCTGCTTTCTGGTCAGCTTTCTTGGATCGCACATGGTGGGGGACACCATGCGATGTCTGCCTTCCTGAGTCTGGCTCACCTTGCTCAACACAGTGGTCTCTAGATCCATGCATTTCCTTGCACATGTCAGAGTTTTCATTCCTTTTGAGGGCTGAGTAGTGCTCCGTGTGTGTTTACCACATTTTCTTTATCCATGCATCTCCTGACGGGCACCTGGGCTGGCTCTGCTATGGCTGTTGTTTATTGTGCCACGCTAAACACAGGTGTGCAGGTCCCTACAGCATGCCAGTTTCGTTTGGGTTATGTACCAAGGAGTGGTATAACTGGATCAGGTGCTAACTCCACTTTTAGTTTTGAGGAAACTGCTTACTGATTTCCATAGGGGTAGCTGTACTAATTTATACAGTCCCATAAACTGTGTGGGAGCCCCTTCCTGCCAGGCATTTAGTGTTTTTTGTATCCTTGCTGTTTTTTTTTTTTTTTTTTTACTGCTTGAAACAGGATTTCATTTTGCAGTTCAGACTGGCCTTGGACTCATTTTGGAGCCCAGACTGGCCTCAAACTCAAAGTGATCCTGCCTCAGCCTCCCAAATTCTGGGATTACAGGTATGCACCATCATACCTGGCTCAGTGGAGTTTTGGTCTACAGTTCTCTGAAGTTGTACTTCTACTCTTTAGACACCTGAGAAGCATCATGTAGATTTTTCTCTTGCATCTTTATTTTACTTTCCAGTTACCTTTTAGTTTAGCTGGGTATAAGAGGCGGGTGTCTGGGTGTGACCAGGAAAGGATGTTCTTGTCCTCAGCTCCTTCTGTCTGTCTCTGGGTGGGGCTGCTGTCTCCCCCCTCCAGCCCTCCTGCTGTGCTGTGCTGTGCTGCCTGGAGTTAGCCCCCTGAAAGCAGGAGCCCCAGGAAGCCTCCCCTCCTTTACCTTTCAGATGTGTCTGGGAACACCTGCTGATGTTAATTTGTGGCCTAGACATTATGGATGACCATTGTGGTAACTTCTGACTTTTTCTGAAGAGCTGATTTTGGTTCTAGGGGCCGATTTGTTTAGGCTCCAACTGAAACCCCTGCCGTGGTCCCTGTTTGAGGAAGAGCCCAGGACCTGGACAGAATTGGGGAGCAGGTTCCATGTCTCCCCCTCCTCTCTGAGAGGCTTCCAGCCACCTGTGCCCGTGCACTCCTTCCCAGGGGTACCTCTCTCCTGGGGATCCTGGTCCTTGTTCTGCTTCATCTCAGAGCTCCCCGGGACCTTGGGATGCAGTCATGTGTAGCTTTGGACAAGACCGACTCTGACCACAGTGGCACTGGGGGAGGTCGTGTCCGGGGAGCATCTGGACCACCGCGGCATTCGCAGTCCATCGCTGCCTCAGGGGCTGTTGCCTATCTGTGGCTGTTGTGGGCTTTTACCCTTTGGCTCTGGTTGAGGTTGTTATGTGTCGGTTTACAGTTAGGCTTGGTCTGTAGTCTGGCTTGGTTCTTGTGGTTTGCCTTGTTCTTACTCAGAAAGGCGAGTGACCCCAGGCACCTCTCCTACTTTGAAGCAAGCGCCACCAACAGAGCCTGGCTCTGGGTCCCAAGTGTGGCTCGAGATTGGTGCCTTCCTGGAGATGGTGTGGTCTTCACACCCGCCTTGGATATGCGCTGCTGACAGAGGGTACTGTGGGTTGTTGTTTGACTTCCCACAGGCAGGTGACCCCTGTACTCCGGCTCCAGAGGGAAGACACTGCCACTGGCTTTGTTACCTCATCTTGCACACCCTCACTGCCTGGCTTGACCTGGCACAAACCACCTTTCTGCACCACAGTTTCTACCGATACGCAGGGAAGGCTGGGGCAGGAAGATCCAGGGTGTCTGAGGCCAGCCTGGCTCCAGAGGAAGAAGAAGGTTGTTACTAGGCTTGCAGAGAGGATTGTGCAGGGCGGTGCATGGCAGTGGGTCAGCAATGGGCTGCCACACAGAAGCTCCGTGGTGGCAGCATCTGCAGCTCCTGAGTTGCCCGGGCCCTGACAGCAGGTTTCTCCAAGGTGTCAGGCTGTGGGAGACAGTAGCAAGCCCTACATTATCCCAGCAGGCACTTCGGGCAGGTGCAGTGCCACACGTCCCCAGATTCCTCCGCCTTCTGTGCTGGGAGCCCCACCTGGGAGCTGAGTCCATCTGCCGAGACCCTTTTTCCAAATACAGATGGTTACTGTCATGTGTTCTGGGGCTGCCAATGTCTTTGGGGCCATTGTCATCCCATGAGCCCCCGCCGAGACTGTGTCACAGGGCTTGGCCACCCCCTCCACTGCTCTGTGGGCTCTGGGTACTGTGTGGGCTCTGGGTACTGTGCATGCTGGCAGGGCCTTGCTGCTGTCTACCAGAGA
The DNA here is from genome assembly GCA_004027455.1 of Hydrochoerus hydrochaeris. Lineage (NCBI taxonomy): Eukaryota > Metazoa > Chordata > Mammalia > Rodentia > Hydrochaeridae > Hydrochoerus > Hydrochoerus hydrochaeris. The sequence goes on along the minus strand of PVLA01004547.1, from coordinate 24,831 downwards.
GGAGGCCTTGAAGAGCACGGGGGCTTTGGGCCCTGTGGGTGCCGCGTACAGAGACAGCGCAGCCATCTCTCCCTCGGGAGCCTGTGGATGGCATGTGAGCCTCAGGGAGGGAGGCTGCAGGAGGACCTTGCTCCTAGAGCTGGTTGCCCCAGACATTTGGAGGTGGGTAGGCTGGGTTAGAGGAGATTGCAGGAGAGGAGCTGTTGCCCCTTGGTGCTGTGCAGGGCCCGCTGCTTGCATAGGCTCAAATAGTGTCTGTCATTTATCTGAAGTCACACAGAGCTGGGTGTCCGGTGTATTTGCTGCGAAGCCATCTACTCTATTTATAGTTGTACTTTGTGGAGGGTTAAAACCACAGTGGAAATAGCTCAAGTAGAGATAAAAGAAAAATCAAGTAAGAAATGGAAAACTTGAGGTGGTCTGTTCTTTGGGGTCCCAGGTGCTGACCTTGGGTCCCAGGTGGCCATCAGCTGTGGAGATGTGTGTCCTGAAGGCCAAGTCTGAGCATGTGTGTCCCCCTGTACCATCTCAGGGGCTCTGGCCTCGGCTCAGAGCCAGCAGGAGCGGCAGAGCTGTGCCTGGTACGTGCAGGCCAGGTGGGGCTGGCAGTGCCGCGGTGGGTGGCGGAGGGCACGGCTCTGGGCCCTCACCTGAGTTTCAGGCCTGGGCTCTCTGGCATTGCAGCACTCTGACTCTTCACAGCCCCACAGCAGGTGGCTCTGAGGAGCACCTGCTCAGGAGGTATGGGGGGCGTCAGGCCCCTGTGGGCACAGGTGCCTGGTCACTGGGGAAACAGTTTGTCTCAGGTTGTCCGTCCATCTATGTCCCCCTGAGGTGGGGTAGTCCCCGGTGTCCCCAACACTGTCATAGAAGCTGTGTGGGCCAGGAGAGGCGGCTGGTACTGAGTGAGTGACCAAGCGACTGGGAGAGACCAGAGCAGGGCTGCTGACCGGGACGGAGGTGAGGCCAGGTGCTGGTGCCCCGTGGGTGGCATCAGATGTGGTACAAGTCAGGGTGACCGAGGACAAGTGGGCTGAGCTGCTGCCCTCCACTGGGCTTCAGGGAGTGCTGGGTGCCAGGCTATGGGGGCAGCAATGAGCCTCTGCATCATTCCAAATGCTGAACTGGAACATTTTTATTTTTTTTCTTTGATTTTTTGAAACAGGGTCATGCTGGCCTTGAATTCACTAGGTAGCCCAGGCTGGCGTCAGACTCACAGCAATCCTCCTGCCTCAGCCTCCTGAGTGCTGGGATTACAGCTGTGCACCACTACACCCGGCTATGGAGCACTTCATGTACTGTTCTCTCTGTTCAGCCTGCTGAACGTTTCACATGCCAGCCACTGGCCCTGCTGACTTCTCCCCTGACTTCAGCCTCCAGTTCAGCCTGGGATGATGGGGCTGCTGCTGTGAATTGAGGTCGCTCTGAGAACTGAGAAGATGGGTTTGGTTAGCGAGTATCTTCAGGGAGGGCAGTTGTGGCCCCAGATGTGCCCTCGGAGCCTCAGTTTCCTCCTTTGTCCCATGGGATTACTGTCCTTGGCTGGCGAAGTGGTGACCCGTCGGGAGTCGTGTGGTGGGAGCTGTACTCTCAGTTTCCCCCATGCTGTCATCAGTTTCTTTCTGGTGTGTACAGCATGATTTCCTTCCTGGTCACCACAGAGGCAGTTTTGCGGAGCACATTTCAAAATGGTTAAGCATGCCCTGTCCCAGAAGTAACTGCCGTGCCATTTTGTCTGTCAGTGGCAGGAGTGGTCTTGCATCATGGCGTAGCATTTGAGTTCCACACCATGTGACTTCTGACCTGTTTCATCATGTGACCTCTTTGGCACTGCTGCAAAACAGACTGCACATGGATGTGGCTCAGAACACTGCTCGCTGTCAGTGGTCAGAGCCCTGTGGGGCCTGCCAGGTGCCCTGGCCAGAGCCTCCCATGCCTGGGGTCCAGGTGTCTGTCAGAGCTGCCTGGGGAGGAGCTGCTTTCTAAGCTCACTGTCATGGCAGTTGGTGGCCCCAGAAGCTCCATGTCAAGGTCACGCTGTGATTGGCAGACTGTCTTGCTGGCTGCTGGCCAGGACCTGGTCCCTGTCTCCTTGGGCACGTGGTTGGGGCAGCTCGAAACCCAGCTGAGTGAGGGAGGGAGACAGGAGCATGACAGAAGCCACAGTTTCTTTGTAACCTAATCTTGGAGCAGTGTGTCACCCTGGTGACTTGGTTCTTAGATGTGACTCACAGGGCTCTGGGGGAGAGGACCTGAGCGAGTCACGGGGCATGTCAGTGGCCACCCCTTGCTGTCCTGCACTAGTGCCTCTGCATACAGGCCTGTCCTGGACTGCATTCACTCCAGGCACAGAGTCAGCCTCTGGATCAGCTGGTGGGGGCAGGGTGCCTGGCCACGGATCCTGGAAACAGCTGCTGCCCCACACCTGGGGTGCACCCATGGCAAGGGGGACCCCAGTATCCCTACACCAAGTGAAGGGTGAGGAACCTAAGGGCCACTGGGGCAGTGGCAGATGGTGATGACATGTTTAGAGGAGGGGACAGATGTAGGGAGCTTCGTGGGGCCAAGGGACACAGGTAGCTGTGCCCTCTGGGCTCCTGTGACACAGTCAGGGCTTCCTGCCACCTAGACACACTGTCCCTTGGGCCCTGGCCTCTGCAGATGCTGGCAAGTGTCCCCTTCTTCCCCGGGGGTGGAGGGATCTCTGAGTTGGGTGCACAGCAAGCCAGGTGTCTGCATGTTAGGGCTGCTTAGGGCAGTCAGCACAGGTGACACAGTCCCATGCTCCTTGGGTGGGGAGCACTGTGGGGATATGGCAAGGGGACCTGTGATCCCTGGCTGTCCCTGCCAGTGGGGGGCTGGCTCGAGCTAGGAGAAGGGGTGGTGGGTCAGGAGCAGATGAGAGTGGGCCCCTGGGTTCCGTCTAGGCCCCTGGAGGTTGGCACAGTGGTTTTCTGCCTGTCTGTTATTAGGTGTCCCCCTTCCTGTCCATTCACTCTCCTGAGTGTGCTGATTTTGGTCACTGTTGCGTGTGTTCCCTCTTCCCCTCCAGCTCTCCAGGACAATGTTGGCACAGGGGGAGCAGCGCGTGGCCCCCCGCACTGTGCGGTCTGGGTGGGAAGCCGTGGATGCGAAGGGAGAGACCTTCTCCTGTTTTGCACACCTAGGAGGGAGGCATTTCACTCATGACTATGACAGGCAACACATAAAAACGCCTCTGTAACTTTTCCCTGACTACACAAGTGGCCACACTGTTTCCAGAACATTTGGGAAATGTGTTGCGTCTGCTTTCCCTCTGCGACGAAACACCCGAGATGGCTCACGGGAAGTGGGTTCTCTCTGTCCTGCATCTGGAGGCCTTAGTCTGTGGTTGTTGGCATCATGCCATGGCTCGGGACCGGGCCCTCGGCATGTGGCCTTTGTGGGAGGCTTGAGGCGATCAGGCTCTGACACTGAGCCTTTGGTTTCGAGCCCCTCGCGGGCATGCACTGCAGAGCCCTGTCCTGGCCCTTTCCTGACCTGGGTCTGTGAGGGCTAGAGGTGTGTTCAGGCCACAGTGCTGGGGACTGGAGGGCCACGTTTGTGTGGCCCAGCTGGCTGGCCTCCTACCGGTATGTTGCACATGGTGATGGTGCCCCCAGCAGGAGCACATACTGGAGGAGAGACGCAAGACACCTGATGCCCTGCTCTTGGGAACTCGGGAGAGTGTCACTGCCTGTCATCTCCATATCACACCGGCCCCTTTCAGAGTGAAGCCAGAGCATGAGTTTAGGTGGAGTCAGTGACATTCAAAGCACAGCCAGCCTGGAGAGTCCTCCAGCTGCAAGTGCCACCCTGCTGGGCCTGGAAGGACAGCAGAGGGGAGGCAGAGGAGGGCCATTGCCAAGGAGAAGGCCCAGATGAGGTAGGGTGGGGGCCTGCACAGCTGGCCTTGTCCTTTTGTGATCCCTGTGGCTGCCAGGTGTGGGGTGGGTGGCTGCTGTCTTGGGGTCCTGCAGGCTGAGTGGCCTCCTCAGGAAAGGCTGTCTCCGGGAAGGGAGCTAGGACTGAATTCCACAGACACTGTGGTGACTGGAGGCTGTAACAAGGCCCAGAAATGGCCCCTAGTGATTTGGGAGTCTGCCTGGGCAGCCCTGTTGGCACCGTGTCCTCTGTGCCCAGGAGGCCAGGCCCAGGTCTCTGTGGGGCGAGTCAGGTGGTGAGAGAGCTGGGGTCTCAGGACCTGGGCCCGGCGCTGGGTGCGGGTGTTGATCTGCATGCCAGGGCAGCAGGGTGATGTGGGGACCACAGGCTGGAGTCTGTGTGGGGCATGGTCCAGTGGGTAGGGAAGTGCCCTGGTGCTGGTGGGGACGCCCCGGCAGGCGGCAGTGGGAAGCAGCAGGCTCTTTGGCACCAGCCTGGCTGGAGAGGGCAGCTTGCTGACGTACCCATGCTGACCAGGCCAGGCTGCAGGAGGACTGTGGAGACTGTGGTGCCCACAGTTCCCAAGAGCAGGGCATCAGGTGTCCTGGGCCGAACACTGAGAGGCCTGTCTCACCACCTGGGGGCAGACGCTGTGGATTTTGGGTCTGCCACATTCCTTTCCATCCCCTTCTGTCTCTTTTTTTGGTCTTTTTTGAGACAGGGTCTCCTTGTGCATTTGAGGCTGACCTTGAGCTCACTTTGTAGCCTAGGCTGGTCTCGAACTCGCAATGATCCTCCTGCCTCAGCCCCCCGAGTGCTGGGATTACAGGCATGAGCCACCATGCCTGGCTCCCTTCTGTCTCTTTTGGACTGGGCGTGTTCACCCTGTAATTTTGGACTTGGAATTTTCAGCAGTGCTGGAGATTTTGAGACTCAGTGACTCTTCAGTGTGGATTGACTGCACTTTGCATCACAGATGCTGTGAGCCTTTTGGGCCCAGGAGCTGAAGGGCCAGGCTCACCTTGACCAGCTCTCCCTTAGGCCTTGCCTGGTAGGCTGGGCTTTGGGAGGTGAGGGTTCCCTGAGCGCTGATGCACTGCTGTTAGGAGCCAAGCTGGGGGAGTAGGGGGAGCAGGGGGGCCTTAGAAAGCTCCTCTCTTCCAAGTAAAACAGCCAAGAGATCATCTCCCTCCCTGGTGGCCCTTTTTCTCCTCCCCCAAGGCCCCTCTCTCAGCCAGGGATTTAGCTCAGTGGTATAAGTGTTGGCCTGCAAGTGTGAGGTCATGAGTTCGATCCTTGGTACAAAAAACAAGAAACAGCAAGGCCCCTCTCTCGTGCTCTTTCTGTGTTTGAGCCTGAGAAAGCTTCTAAATTGTGAGCCAAAATAAGCGCCTTCTGCTTTAAATTGTGGGCTCTGGCTTTTGTGTCTCAGCATCTAGATGGTCACTAAGACACAAGTCAAAACATTTTCCTGAGACTGAGTCAGTGGGGCGGCTCTGGGTTCACCCTGCTGTGCGACCCACCGCTCCAGCTCCTTGGCTTCTGTTTCTGTAAACGGAATCTGTTTAGGGTTCTGTTACCGGAAACTCTATCCAGGACAGGGCTGCTTCTGACAGCAGTGACTCAGGAACGGCTTGTGAAATGTGGTCTCTGCTGCCCTGCTCTCTGAGCTGCACACTGGGTCATTGTTTACGCTGCCTGTAGATCAGCAGCAGAGTTCTCACAGCCAGGTGGGGTTGGGAACCTGGAGGCCGGGAGGGCACCCACCCTGGACCCTGTGCCGCTGTGCTGACCATGACCCTGACCCTGGCTTTCTCTCTGGGAGTCTGCAGTCGTGGTGCCCGCAGGGCAGAGGGTGCTGCAGAAGCCCCTCCCATGAAACTCTTGGACCCCCAAGGACCCCTGAGCTCCTTGCTGGGGGATTATGTGCATCCTGAGTGAGCCCTGCAGGAGACCCCGGTGCTTTCCTGGACTCTGCCCTGGTGCCTTCTCCTGCGGGACTTTGTCTCCATCCATCTTAGTCCTGCTTGGGCCTTGTCCCCTGGTTGGTCACTGGCTCTGGTGGCCTTGGGGACCCTGGTGCAGGTCTGCTTTCAGGGATAACAGTGCTATAAATTTTCAAGTCATGCCTTTGGGAATAATTAAGCAAGTGTTGTATTTGTTTGCTTTTCTGGTTGTTTTCTGGTTGTTTTTGTCTCTTCTCTTGGCTGACTGCTGAGGTTTATTGATTGAAGTTGTCTCAGACTAACGCATTTTTCCCACATGGCTCTTTGTTCAAAATAAATTAATTGCTAGGGGGTAGGGGCTTGAGAGACCATGAGGTGACCCCTCTTGGGAAAACACTCGCTAGAGAGTAGTGTCTGAGGTCAGGTACAGGCGAGTGAGGGCCTGCGGGGCTCATGGGACCTTGCCTGCCAAGGCCGCTCTTCCACTCGAGCTGCCCAAACCGGGGCACCATGTCTGAGCGCTGCAGGCGCAGCCCAGGCTGCTTAGCTCTGTGGGCTGCGCACCTCAGCCTCCACCTTGATGGAGGCCCATTGCCCAGCCTTAAGATGCCAGTGTGCAGCCTGCTCGCTCTCTCTTTTTTTTTTTTTTTTTTTTGTCTTTTTGAGACAATGCACCATGCAGTTCAGGCTGGCCTTGAGCTCACTTTATAGCCCAGGCTGGTCTCAAACTCACAATGATCCTCCTGCCTCAGCCTCCCGAGTGCTGGGATTACAGGTGTGAGCCAACACGTCTGGCTTTTGCTCTCTGTCTTGACACTCACAAGGTAACAGGATACTCTTGTTGTGGGGGCCTATCTTTCCTTCTTTCTCTTGTTCTTTCTTTTTTAATGCAGTACTGGGGACTGAGCCCAAGGCCTTCACACTGAGCTACATCCCAGCCCCTTTTCATTTTTTATTTTGAAATGGTATTGCTAAGTCACTAGGTTGTCCAGACTGGATTCAAACTTGCCATCCTGCTCCTTCAGCCTCCCAGAGTTCTGTGTCGTCACAGTTGGCCTTGGGTATGAGTTATCGAGTGCATGCACATGTGTGTTTGCCACTGGGGACTGAACCCAGGGCCTTACACATGGTAGGTGATTGAGTGATTTGTACTCAATCTAGAGCAGAGCAGAATATTAAAGGGAGGAGGCAAGTAGATAAGAAAAGAGTTTAATAAGCAGGAAGGGCATGGAGGGAGTCACCAGAGAAGGTGGCTCCCTGCAGACGAAGGGCAGGTTCTGCCTGATATAACCTCTGATGGGGTAGGGCTCTGGGGGCTGGTGTGAGCTGATTTATTTTGTGAGAGTGCAGGGGGTTGGGTAAACCTTTACATTCCTGAGCTCTGGCAGACTTTTGGGAGGGAGAAGCCATAGGGGCTTCTGGGAAGAAGGAGGTGTGCACTATCATGGCACCGCTTTGAACCACTGCCATGATGATTGTGCTGTCTCTCAGGTGGGGGAAATCTAACAGTAGGCAAGTGTTCTATCACTGGGTTATGTCCCTAGGTATTTTTAGAATTTTCATTTTGAGACGTGATCTCTTTAGGTTGTCCCGGGTGGCCTGGAACTTGCAGGCCTCCTGCTTCATCGTCCCTAGTAGCTAGAATTACAAATGTGTAGCGCCTCACCTGGCAGCACTGTCAGGTGGTAGAGACCCAGGATTGATAGTAATGAGCTGTGTACTTCTCCTCTGCAGGGCATTACTGCGTCAGAGCACATGGCAGCGTCAAGTGTTCCCGGTGCCCTGGGTCCCCCGGAGTAACCGGCATGTTCCTCGGGCTGGCTGCTCCCCATGATGTATAGGGCAGGGGAGTCAGCGAAGAGGCCGCCCCCAGGGCCTGTGCCCCTGCATGTGCGGAGCGTGGAGGTGGCCCGAGGCCGCGCTGGCTACGGCTTCACACTCGCAGGGCAGGCGCCCTGCGTGCTCAGTGGAGTCATGCGAGGCAGCCCCGCGGATTTCGTTGGCCTCCGAGCCGGGGACCAGATCTTTGCTATCAATGAGATCAACGTGAAGAAGGCCTCGCACGAGGATGTGGTGAAGCTCATCGGGAAGTGCTCTGGGGTGCTGCGCCTGGTCATTGGCGAGGGTGCTGGCCACCCTGAGGCCTGCTCCAGTGATGACGAGGGCGGGCTCTGTGAGGGCAAAGGCTGGCTGAGGCCCAAGCTTGACTCCAAGGCCCTGGGGATTAACAGGGCGGAGAGGGTTGTGGAGGAGATGCAATCGGGGGGCATTTTCAGCATGATTTTTGAAAACCCGAGTCTTTGCATGAGCAGCCCAGAGCCCTCCCAGGGGAAGCAGAGGTCCCTGTCGGAGTCAGCCTCCGTGCGGCTGGAAGGCAGTCCCAGCGCTGTGCACCCTGGCCTGCTTGCCAAGGAGGAGATAGTGGGAATGATCCACGATGACTCTGTTTTCAGCACCGGCCCAGAGAACCTGGACAGCTTTATGCTGGACGCAAGTATCCTGAATGTGGCCATGGTTGTGGGCTACCTGGGCTCCATCGAGCTGCCCTCAACCAGCTCCAACCTGGAGTCTGACAGCCTACAGGCCATCCGCGGCTGCATGCGGCGCCTGCGGGCCGAGCAAAAGATCCACTCACTGGTCACCATGAAGGTCATGCATGACCGCGTGCTACTGTGCTCCGACAAGGCCTGCGTGGTGGCCGAGTACCCGGCTGAGAAGCTGGCGTTCAGTGCCGTGTGCCCGGATGACAGGCGGTTCTTCGGCTTGGTGACCATGCAGACAAACGATGATGGGAGTCTAGCCCAGGGTGATGAGGGTGCCCTGCGGACGTCCTGCCATGTGTTCATGGTGGACCCTGACCTGTTCCACCACAAGATCCACCAGGGCATTGCGCGGCGCTTTGGGTTCGCATGCACAGCGGACCCCGATACCAGTGGCTGCCTGGAGTTCCCAGCGTCCTCGCTGCCGGTGCTGCAGTTCATCTCTGTGCTGTACCGGGACATGGGCGAGCTCATTGAGGGTGTGCGGGCCCGTGCCTTCCTGGATGGCGACCCTGATGCCCACCAGAACAACAGCACCAGCAGCAACAGCGACAGCGGCATTGGGAACTTCAACCAGGAAGAAAAGAGCAACCGGGTGCTTGTGGTTGACCTGGGTGGGGGCCTGAGCAGGCACGGCCCGGGGAGCAGTGCCGGCTGGGAGGGCGCAGGTGTGAGGAGCTCACAGTCCTGGGCTGCGTCCTGGAGCAGGTCCTTCTGCCACAGCCCCGAGGGGGTCGCCTCGTTTGAGGCTGGTCCACAGGCAGACAGGCTGCGGGACCTGAGCAAGCACCTGGGACCAGCCTTGCACACCGAGGGGGCGCCGGCCTCACTGCGGAGTTCTGTCCCTCCTTCCAAGAGGGGCTCTGCCAGCACCAGCTGTGGTCTCAGCCAGAGATGGCTGCCAGTGCACGTACTCCAGGAGTGGCAGTGTGGCCATGCCAGTGACCAAGAGTCCTACACGGACTCCACAGATGGCTGGTCCAGTGTCAACTGTGGCACGCTGCCTCCCCCCATGAGCAAGATCCCTGCGGACCGCTACCGGGTAGAGGGGAACTTCACGCAGGCCCCACTGAGCACCCAGAAGCGGGACTGGGCCAGGAAGGCTTTTGGGATGCAGAACCTCTTTGGGCCACCAAGAAACATCAGGAGGAGCAAGGAGGACAAAAAGGTAAGCCACTGGAGCGACTTAGGGCTTGTTTGCGGGGTTGTGTACCTTGGTCAGTTGCTGATGAACTATGAGCTCACTTCCCCCTCCCCAGCCCAATGGAAGGCTTTCTGCTCCACTCTGCACATCGGGTCCTGGGCCTCACCTGTCCCCTAGAGCTGACGCCGACCCTTTTAGTTCTCCTGTCCTGAGCAGACTGCTGGGTGCCTCAAGGTCCTGCTGCTGCCCTCCTGGCTGCCATGGCTGGAGACCTCCACATCTGCAGCCCTGGGAGTTGTTACTCTCAGCACAGACTTTGCATTCTTGCATCTGAGGTGGAAGGTTCTTGCAGCCCCGAGAGTGACTCGCCTTCACTTTCGGTCAGAGGAGAAGGTGGCTGCAGTAGAGATCTCCATATTGCCTCCACCAGGGCCACTGTGCTGCCTGACTCCTGGGTCTGTTGTTCCTGCCAGAAGCTTCAGACAGGAGCTCTGGACACAGTTCATGCTTTTACTTCTATGCTTGAGCACAAGGGGGAAGTATGGGAGACAGGAACCCCAGGGGACTTAAACAGAGGGCAAGGGGAGCACCTTCAATGGCACGCACAGGGCAGGCGGGGACCCCTGGTGACCCCACCTGTCTCTGCCTGTGGCTAGTCTCTTGAGTGCCCCCTGGGGCTTACTTTGCTGATGATTCGAGGGCCACTCAGTGGGGGTCACTTCAGTGACTGTTCTGCATGTACCCCTGTCCCCCACCTCCTCTCCTTGGGAAAGTTCCCCTGCTGGGTCCAGGCAGGGGCAGGTTTCTCCTGCCTCTGTGGGCTTGATTCGAGGGTGTCATTCTTGGCTCCAGGGTCTCTGCTAACCACATTGTCCTTGAGGGTTGAGCTGACCCCATCCTCTGGTCGAGGGTCGGTTTCCTAACTTTGTACCCTTAAGACTAGTTTGCTCTTTTAGCACCTGATTTCCTGGTATTGAAGCAGTTAATTCTGTGTAAACCTGAGTTCTTTGTCAGGTGAAATCAAGGAATAAAATTGTGAGCAAAAGAAGGGAGTTAAGAGAGTGTTGTGTGCGGGGGGGGGGGGGGGGGGGGGGGGGGGGGGGGGGGCAGGGAGCTGTGCGGGACAGGAGCCTCAGATGACCCAAGCAGAGGGACAGAGCTCTTGTGCCATGGACAGGCAGGGCTGGGTTACGGGAAATGAGAAGAAAGCTCGTGTTAGATGCTGACCGCCAAGGGTTTCCTGGTTTCTGGAGGGGCCGGTGGATTTTTGTTTGGCCTTGTGTAGATCAGCAGAGCCTGGGGGCTTGCTTCGAACAGGTGACGTTGTGGGTTTAGGGTCTGAAAGAATTATTCAGCTGGTTCAAAAAAACCCTTATTGACATTCTGAAGTTTTCCAAGCCCAGCCCGGAGGTTAGAGAGAAGCTGTGAATTAACTTACCTTCTTTAAAAACTCTATCTCGCTGTTCATTCTAGCTTTTGTCCTTTTTCCTGTACCTGTAGATTTTTAAGCTTAAATAGCTACATAGTCTCCTGCCTTACACCTGTGCTGTGTCTTTCTATTTAGCGACAGGGTGTGTGTTAACCCCTGAGGCTGAGGGCAGCCCGGCTCTCACTGCCATGCAACAGTGCCATGCATACTCACTCTCACAGGCCCTCAGCTGTGGCAGAAGCTAAGGGTGCACGTGCCCAGGACCCCATCCCCCACGCTGCCGTGCAGGTCCCCAACTGGCAGAAGGTGGTGCAGGCTGTGGAGCGTAGCTGGGCTGGAGTGAGGCTGCGCGGGCACCGTGAGGGGAGGCCGCATGTTTGCAGTAGCTGTTCTCCAAGGGCTCCTGCTGGAGATACCTCTTCTTCATCTATGCGGTGCCCTGAAAACCTCCAGAGACTGCTGCCTGGTTAGGGCTGATGGGAGCACGAGTCTCAGGTGGCCACATTGGTGAGCACCGTCCCCAAGGTCACCTCCTGTTCTCGGCAGTTTTTATGATGAACTCATCAGAAAAGGAGAGGATGCACCCCTGAGGTGTCTTCCTGGCATGACCGTGGATAAGGCTGGTCTAGCTGGGTGGCGAGTGAGACCCTGTGGATTTCCAGCCTGGTTCCCTTTCTTTTTCTGAAAGTCAAGTAAAACAGTTTAATGGGTGGTTCTAGGGGAGGTCTCACTTATGTGCCCCCTGCCCTGTCTTTCCTGGTCTTCAGCGACCTTGAGCCCAGGCTGGACACTTAGGGACGTGCCCCCGGCCTCTGCCAACCTCTGGCAGTGTGGCCAGGAGCCCCCACCAGGCTGTCCTCATCGGCTGGGGGAGGCATGGGCCCAGCCTGGAAGTGGCTCTGCTGTTGTCTGAGCCCGGGAGGTCTGTTCTCCCTGTGAGTATGCTCAGGAGAGGGTCTGTCATTGCTGCAGTGCGAGCGATGGAAATGGATGGTGAGTGCTGGCTCTGCACTGGTGGCTGCAGCTTCACCAGCAGCCCTGCAGCAGGATACGGCTTTATGTTAGGCCCTGAGGCCGTCTGATGCTGATACCTGGAGCCCCACAGGGCCACGGTTGAGTGACCTGGGCAGTGCTTGAGAAGTGAGTCACTGAAGGCTGAGCAGGAGTGGGCCGTCGGGGTTTCCCCTCAGTGCCTGTCTCAGCTGAGCATGGACTCACTGGAGACGAGGGCTGGCCGTGGTGACTGGCGCTAGGACAGACGGCAGGGAACTTCTGCAGGCTCCTCTGCTGGTGGGACATTTGGCGTAGCGCTCACAGCTTTACAGGACCTAGCCTTGTTCCTAGGTCACCTGGTGGCTGTACTTCTGCTTTCCTGGGGCGAAAATTGTGCTCCTGCTGCAGCTCCGGGTGTGTGAGCACACTTCACTAAGTGGGTTCCCTGAGATCGGCATAGTCTGGCCCTACAGTCTCCTGGGGCTCTGGGGTGGCCATCAAAGGGGGTGCTGATGTCCTCTGGCTGATGCACAGGGTCAGCGAGGTGTCAGTGACCTGTGCCAGCCCAGGTTCTCCAGGAGAAGCTGAGAGGCGAGGTGGGAAGGCGGAGGTGTGAGGGTCTGCAAACACCCCAGGCTGGGGTCAGTACTGCTCAGTGTGCTCGTTGGTGGCAGCAGTGGCCTGAGTGTGATGCCATGCACAGCACAGGTGAGTCATCAGGATCCTGGTGGGACACAGAAAGCAGAGGGTGGCAGGACAGGCAAGGGTAGCGTGGAGACCGTGGAATGCAAAGAAGCTGGTCAGTGCTAGGGTGTTGGCATGGAGGGTTGTGCTTGGAGGAGGGCTGTGAAATGACACCCAGTGAAGCAGGCCCGTGGGGCTGGGATGGAGCCTTCTGAGAGTGATGTGGCTGCTACCTCACAGCCTGGGCCCCTGAGCCCTGCTGGAGTGGAGTGGCAGTCACCCAGGACAGTGATTCAGCACCCAAACACTGGGAGAAACAGACCAAGGAGACTCAGTGCCCACTCTGGCCTGCATGACCCTGTGCAGTCCTGCTGAGCTGACCGTGGAGTCAGTGGGTGTGTGGGCTGGCGTCTGTGAGGCTTGGCCCCGGGGTGGGAGCTGGGCAGAAAGGGCCAGTGTGGCACTTGATGACTGCAGACACATGGATGTTGGTCTCCCATGTGAGGCCAGAGGCCCAAGTCTCCAGGGTGAGCCTGCTGTCTCCTCTCTAGCTGTCCCCAGGCTGTCACTGTTGGCTGTGACTTCTCTGAACTGGATATCCAGAGTCTTCCTTGTCGCACAGCATAATGATCGGTGGGCGATAGGGCAGAGATGTCCTCGGGTGCCCGGTGAGGGCCTGTGTGCACTGGGCCTTCAGCTTCCTGTCTTTGTGCCTCATCTTGGCAAGGACTGGTGCCAGACCGGGACGGGCCAGGTTGTCCTCAAGGAGCACAGCCTGCATGGCCTCTGCAGCTCCCTGTTTTTCCTTTGGAGACAGCCTGGACTGCTGGGTCTCTGAGGGGCACAGCTCTGGCCAGGCCACCTTGAGCTCTAGGACATCGGGGATTGGGGACAAGGGTTGGGTGGGAATTGGTGGAAGGCAGGGTGGGAGATGTGTGAGCACGGGCTCTCATGGTCACCACTGTCATCATCCTTGGGACGGTGCACCCAACTTGAGGGTGTGGAAAGCCTCCCTGCAGCTGTGAGTTCCCTGGGGGTTGGGGGGCTGTCCCCTTGTTGGTGCAGGGCACTTGGGCAAGTGGGGTTGGGACCATCTCAATGGGAGAGGGCAGAGGGAAGACCCCAAGAGCTCCCAACCCAAGGGGCTGCCATGGGCCAAGGGGTGCTGGATGCAGTGTGTGTGGTGGCTCTGCGGGCAGCCGCAGCAGGTGCCGCTGAGGTTGCTGGTGCCTTTCATTGTTCTCCCAGATCTGGAGCCCAGCGCCTGGGGTCAGTATGGGGTTTGGCCTGTGGTCAGGGCTGGCCCCTCGCTCCATGCTGTACAGGCAGTGTCTCCTGCCTGTGTCCTCCCTGGCATCCTTCTGGGTGTATCTGCACCCCCTTCTCCTTACCTGACACAGTCTGGTAACCTCACTGAATTTGTTTGATTTCTTTCTCTCCCCAGATACAGCCATGTCCTTAGGCTCTGGGGCTGGGATCCCACATGCAGATATTAAGGGGGTGCAGCTCAGCCTATGGCAGTGTTTCCAGGAGACTGATTGGCCAGTCCCAGAGTCCTAAAGGACAGTTCAGCCTGTGCCTAGGGACAGACACTGTGGGCAGCACAGGACCAAGGCAGGTCCGGCAGGGAGCTGTGGCCCTCACTGTTGTGTGAAAGCGGCAGTTTTATGGCCACTTGCCTTGTTCCTTGGAAGCCACAGGGCAGGATGAAAACCGGAGAGTGACTTGAATGTGCGTGATGGAACTGTCAAACCAGAACTGACAGAGCATTACACAGTTTCACACGTTACCTGTAAGTGAGTTAAATCCGGGTCAGATGTGATTTGAGCCTGGGTCGGCAGCCAGACTACATTCTGTAAGACACAGGTCTGCGTTCAATCACTCTTCTGGCCAGGACATGCAGGGAGCAGAGGCAGGACCTTGGCTGACCTGGGCGGCTCTGAGGAGGAGTAGGGTCATAGTGGGGTTTGGGGGTGGGGGACAGGAGCACGGGAAGGGACAGCCAGGCACCCAGCCGGCCTCTGTGTGGCCTGGGCCCTAGCAAGGTCGGATTTGTAAGAGTGAAGCCACCATGCTCTCATGGGACCAGCCTGCTGTGTGGGCTTGGTTTTCCATCACCCAGTGAGGTTTTAAAAGATTTACCCAGCATGCGCATAGCTGCAGTTTATTCATTTTAACTGTTCAATACCCCATTGAGCGAATGTGCCAGCACACACAGGCACAGACACACTCATTCAGCAAGTTACCAGCGGTGCTGCTGTGAGCGTTCTCTGCAGGTCTCCAGGTGTGGCTCAGACTGGCCGGGCCTGGTGGCTGTCAGACTGGCAGTGTACCGTGGTCCCGAGTTGGCGCAGCCGTGATCCACACTCCCCTGACTGCGCAGGACTGGTTCTCCTGCTCACCTCCTGCCCACTTTCCTGCTCTGGGCTGCCTGTTCCTGTGTCCTGTGTGTTGGTGCAGGGCTGACGTGGACTCTTCCGGCCCCAGCCTGAGGCTTATTCGCTGTCCTCCTGTGTCTTTCAATGATTAGAGCATGTGTATTGGTTTCTCTCGGTTTGCATCTGTGCCTTAAATAGTAGATGTGTTCCTACTCTGAAGTAAGAAAGATTTTCTGTCCCCACCACTTAAGTTTCTGGGGGTTAATTTTTGTGACTAGAATCTGGTGGGATAAAGGTTTTCCTGTCTGGGTGACCAGTTTTCTAGCACCGGGTTTGTCCTCTTTTCTGGCCAGCAGCGTCCTGCTCTTGTGGATCGTGTGTTTCTGTGCGTGGGGATCTGTTCTTCTGCTCTGTTCTTTCCCATTGTCAGTGGCCTTAGTTTACTTTGTAAATGTGCTTTTAACATTGCTGACCGTTAGAGAAATAGAAATTGAAACAACACAGGTTTCATCCCTTCCCAGAAGGAAAGAAATCAAGTAACAAATGCTGGAGAGGCTGTGGGAAGGAGCCCTGCCGCATTGCTGGTGGAGACGTAGTCTAGTCCAGCCACTGTGGCAGTCAGCTCGCAGAGTCCCCAGGGAGCTGGCCCTCAGAGTTCTGTGTGACCCAGCTATTCCACCTCCCAGTATCAAGATTTAAAGGCATTGCCGCACAGCGATCCTGGCGTGGCCCTGTTTATAGCAGCCTCACTCATCATAGCTGCGTCTTAGAAGCAGCCTGTGCAGGTCCATCCGCAGATGGAGGGCTGAAGAAAGCGCGTTTCCACGTGGCAGAGTACTACTCAGCCGTAAAGAATTATCCAGAATGCATTATTTGTTGTTTTATTTTTTTAATTGGTATCGGAGATCAAACTCTCAATCACGTGCTTGCAAGGCAGGTGCTTATGCCTCTGAACTAAATCCCCAGCCCCAGGAATGCGTTATTTGTAGGAAAATGGATGCAATAAGACCATAGTGTTAAGTGAGGTAAATCAGGCACTTAAATATGGCATGGTTTCCCTTACACAAGAAACCTAAAACATAAAAAAGAGAAAAATAAAAAGAAGTAGGAAGATAGATCAAAGGAGACAGTGATCAAGTGATGGAGCAGGGGGAGAGTGGGTGAAGAAAGGAGTCAGGGTGTGTCATGTACACGGTTCAGCTCCACACACAAATGTGGATGTCGTGTACTGTACACGTGTACTTACAATAAAAGGGTGTTAGCTCTGGGTAATATGTCTGTGCGTCTGGTAGCATCGCTGTCCAGACCAGGCTGCTGTCTCACAGAGTTGAGCAGTGATGTCACCGTGAAGGACAGGGTTCAAAGGAGCATTCATGGGAAGCATAAGAAGAGAGAAAGCCCCTGGCGGGCGGCGTTCAAAAAAGGTCATGAGAGTGGGCTCCTTGCCCAGGGCCCTTTGTGTGCGGGTGGCCAGGTCCCTGGCTGTGACAGGTCAGGACGGATGGCCCACGCTCCTGCAGGACCTCCAGCGACACAGCATGGGGCTGCATTGACCACGCCTGGGTGGTTAGGAGAACGAAGCACAGTGAGCTGTGGTCAGCAGCAGTGGTCACTTCCCTGTTCTGTCCCTGCATCCCAAGTGTGTGGTCTCTGTGGCTGAGCTGAGCTGTGTGTGCAAGACTGCCCGCCCACACTGTCCTAGCCCTGTCCCTTGCCAGCAGCTGACTTCCGTGCTGACTGGCCAGTGAGCTGCCCTGCTGCAGGACAGGCCCCGGTGCCTCATCTGGCTGTGCTGGGCCCTGCTCTGTTGTCTGGATGTCACAGCCATTTGTAACCTCTCCGGAACACTGCACATTGTCATGGCACTTGCATTTTAATCTGCGGGTGAATCTGGAGAATTCATGTCTTTAGGATGCGGAGCTCTCCTGTCTATTAAAATGCTATCTGTCTCTGTTTTGGTTTTCTCTGTGCCTTTCGGCACATTTATATAATTTCCTCCAAAAGCATCTTTAATTAGATGTATTGCTTAGTTATAATTATGCCTTCATAGCTTATATAATTATGTTGCTATGATAAATAGTGCCTTTTAAAAATTGTAAGTTCTTGTGATATCTAAAAGTACAGTTCATTCGTGGCTTTTAATACTGCCTGACTGGGGATTTAGCTCAGCAGCATAAGCGCCTGCTTTGCAAGTGTACGGTCGTGAGTTTGATCCCCTGTACCAAAAAAAAAAAAAAAAAAAGAAAAGAAAACAAGAATTAAATTTTCTTATTAAAAAAAAATACCCAACTGCGTAATTAAGGTTAAGAAAGTTTGGGGCCAGTTGTTCAGCTCAGTGGCCTAAGTGCCTGCCTAGCAAGTGTGAGGTTGTGAGTTTGATCTCTGGCACCAAAAAAAAAAAAAAATAAAGATGAATGTAAGGTTAAAAAAGTTCCCTTCTGTTTGCTAATACTTGTCTCAATGAATGAGTGTTTCACTTTAGCTCTTCTTTTGATTATTTTGCATTCATTGAGGTCATGTGGGTTTCTTCCTTTTGATGCTAATATGGCAAATTGCAATAATAGATAGGCCAAATGTTAGGCCATGCCTGCATTCGCAACATATGCTGAGTGATCATCTCTTCATACACTGGTGGGTTTGTGCTGCTAATGTTATTTTGCAGAATTTAAAAATCACTGTGTTTGAGACTGTCTTGTAATTTACCCTTCTGTCTGTGTTAGTCTGCCTTTGGTATCATGCTCTGAGTCTCATAAAATTATAAAAATCAGTAGCAGAATTTTGCTCCCTCTTTTTCCTCTCTCCTCTTTTTTCTAGTATAGTGAAGCTCTTCTTTTAAAAAAATTCGCAGTGAGGCCTGTTCTCTCTCTTACTGGTCTGGCAAAGCCAGCTTTCTCTGAGTGGGCGCTTTCTGTCCTCGGTGTAGACTTCTCCAGCCTTCCGAGTTTCAGGACCATCACTAGGAGTGGCACATACGTGGATTTTACTTTCTGGATCCAATTTGAGGTTCTTCTGAGAGTTGGAGAGTAAGGCCAGAAGGTGACAGACGCGTCTTCCTCTGAGCTGGAGGGACAGCCATGGGCCTCGCCCTGGGTGCCCTGCGGCTCTGCACATCTCTGCAGATCTGGTTTCCGGCTTTCTCCTGTCCTGGGTCTTTGTTTTCTGCTCTGCTTTGTTTTTAGCGCCTGGGCCCCTGGGCCGTTTCCTCGCCCCACCCTTCCTCTGCTGCCACGGAGGGCAGTGCTTTGCTCTTGTCTTTGCCCAGATTCCAGTCCACACCCCCGAGGTCCTGGTGAAAGCCTGTGCTGCTGTCCTTTCTGGCAGACTTGCCTCTTTCTGGAGCAGCAGCCCAGACTTTCCTCCGTCCCCTCCGCAGGGTGATACGCTGTGGCCCAGAAGCGCTTCTTCAGCAGCTGACACAAAGCATGCGTGGCTGCTTCTGCAAGTTTGTCCCGTTCACATCTGAGAAGGAATTTTAGTGATTGTGAAATCATTTGGTGTGAACTCGGAATTCTTCCTGCTGTGTGGCGTTTGGTCGTCATAGACCTGCCTAGGTGTGCTCCTCCCCAGCTGGGTGCTGTGGGCTCTGGGAGTGCCCAGGGGAGCTGGCCCTCCATCCCACTGGGGCCCAGCCAAGGTCTGGGTCCCTCCAAGGCCCAGAGCAGCAATGATCCCACCGCCCTTGGGTTTCCCTTATTCCAGGTAGCTGCTGCCACTGTTGTGGCTTTTCTGGGTCTCTGTACCTTTCTTCCTCCAGAACCAACCGGGTCAGTCCCTCTTCATGCTGGGTTTTCTCTGCCAGCTGCCATGTGGCATTTGTCTACTGTGTGGGTGTGGCTTAATGTCACAGGAGAAGCCAGCTGTCAGCTTATCCTCTGTGTGTCACTGTCCAGGAAACCTTTTGGACTGGTCTAAATTCTGTCTCTGTCTCTGTCTCTGTCTGTCTCTGTTTCTACCTCTCTCCCTTTCTCTCTGTGAGCTGGAATTGAACCTGGGGAGCCCTGAGCTACATCTCCTGTACCCCTTATTTTGAGACAAAGTCTGGTTAAATTGCTCAGGTTGGCTTTGAACTTGTGAGCCTCCTGCCGCAGCCTCCTGAGTAGTATGGATTCTAGGAGTGGGCCACTGGGCATGGCCTAAGATTGTCTCTTGCTTAGAGTTCATTTGTTTGTAATACAGAGGACTTACTCTGTACAAGCACTGGGGAAGGGCTGGAGTGGTGACCCAGACAGACAAACCTGCCCTTCCTGCCCTGCCCTGCTGTGGTTTAGGCCTGAGACCGATGGGTTTGGCATTTCTAACTTAGCAGTGCAGACAGCAGAAGAGAAAATACCTACAGTGCATTACATCAAAATTTAAAACTTTTTATTACAGTGTGTGATCAACAAGGTGAGGCAGCAGATTACAAGATGGGGACACAAGGGTGACACATCTGATATGGGTTAGTGTCCAGAGTGTAACAAGCTACAACATCCTCAGGGACAGAAAGGTGGACGACTGGTTAAAACACGAGTGAAGGGTGTGAGCGGACATCTCTGCAGGAAGACACTTGTGCCAGACTCGAGGCTCCAGTGGCCGCTGGGCAGTGCCTGTCCATGCCTCAAGGCTCCCCATGCTGGGCAGTGGCCATCAGAACCCAGGCCGTGGCAGGGTCCTGAGGAGTGGCACACTCAGAGCTGTGCGCTGCTGGCATGCTGTGCGCTGGCCCCACCACCCTGGCAGTCAGTGTGGCTGCCCTTAAAGCATTAACAGTGGAGTGCTGGGCACCCAGGCGGCCCACCACTGGGAATTAGAGAAGGCCTGAGGGCAAGGACTCAGGCCTGTTCCAGCAGTGTTACCCGCAGCACCCACGTGGGGGTGACCCAGTGTCTGCCAACAGAGGGATCGAAAAGTGAGGTGTGATCTCTGCATAGCAGGGCCTGTCACTCAGCTTCAGCAGGAAGGCGAGTCTGACCCACTGTACCTGGGGTGAATCTCAGGGATCCTGAGCCAAGGGGAGTCAGTCAGCGACCTAAAGATCATCCTGTGTGAGTCTAGTCACTGAGGGCCTAGACCCTCGGACTCAGAGGCCACACTGAGGGTGTTTCCAGGGCCAGGGCATGCATTTCCTGATTTGGAGTTGCAGTTTGCAGACCAGAAGTTCTGGAGATGGGTGAGCCCCAGGTGGCTCTGTGCAGCTGGTTAGGACCCGGGGTTGCTTGGTATGAAAAAAACTTGGAAGAGTAATAAAAAGACTTGGGGGAGTGGAACACTAGCTGGGGCTCACCCGGGACCCACTCCCCCATGGCCTTGAGCAGGACCTTCCCTGAGTGGTGTCTTGCTGGAGCCCTGGCTGCAGTGACTCCTGGCCCTGCACTGGTGCCTGGGGTGTGGGCAGCATGTTGTTGGGACCAAGTGGTCAGAAGGTCAGTGCCTGGGCAGCAAGCAGAGGTCAGCAGACTAGGCTCCACGCCCACCCTCTCCAGCTGTCAGGTGGGGTCCCACTGCTTCTCTGGGCCTCTTCTGTAGGGGACACATTGGTGACAGGCTGTCCCCTGGGAGCTTTGGTGCAGTCCTGAGCAGGCAGTGCCTCTCCGAAGTGGACTGGCCACACACGGGCCTGGCTGCGACCTCTGGGCCTGGCAATGTGCCTTGTGTGGCCCAAGGTCCCGCGTGATTTGCTGTGGGGATGGAGAGAGCTGGGGGCCTGGGCTGGGCTGCTGACACCTCTCACCTGCAGGTGTGAGGGAGGAGCCCTGCTGGGCGCCTGCACCTGCAGCTTGCTGGCACTCACCTTAGACCAGCAGGGGGCCCTAGTAGTATGCAACGCCATTTTCTGCTGTACACTAGGGGGCGGTGGACCATGGGTTTCAGAAACAAAGGCTGAAGTTTGTCCTTGGCAAGTGGTATTGGGATCACTGCACCTGTTCCTCCGGTTGATTTTGTTCTCTGTGGAAGCGCATTTCCCTTCTTACATAGCCCACTCTCAGTGCGTCTGTGCATGACTGGGGGGGTCTGGCTTCCTTTCTCCTTCTTGTGGGGATGCAACACGAGCTGCCCTGCAGTGCATCCCCAGGCCTCCTGAGCAGGACCTCCCTATAGTGACCCTGTAGTGTTAAAAGTCAGTCCATTTGGGATCACAAAGCCACAGGTTCGCTACCCACGTGTGAATAGATGAGAGCGCAGGCCTAACTTGAGCAGTGGTGCATTTTAGGTGAATCTGTAGCTGGCTCTGGTCAGTGGGAGACTGCATAGGTTCCTGTTGGGAGTGTGCCCTGAACTTCACTCCAGCTAGGCCGCCAGCTCCACCCTGTGGGTGCAGGCCCTGCGGGGCATCTCTTCGCTAGCTCTTCGCTGGCACGAGTCCTGGGTGCAATAGACGCTGACCAGTGAAGGGAGGGGCCTGTGTCTCCTTGGGGCTCTGTCTGTGCTCTCACTCTGTCCCTGTGGCTCAGCTCACAGTTCCCTGTGTGGAGGACAAAAGGGAGAGGGATCCAGAATCTCAACTAGACCAGGCTTGAGGGAGTGCTGGGGTTCAGGCATGCGGGGAGTCCAGGGGAGTTGTGGGTTCAGGCCAGGACCTCAGGGTGTGAGCAGGGAGACCTGGGAGGCCAGCCCTGGACTCGGGCCCCTCTGGCCCAGCTGGCGGGCCTGGAAAGGGACTGGGTAGGGTCTGGAACCACAGCACCTTTGGGCCTAGTTTTCAAAACATGTTTCCCAAAAAAGTGTTTCCCCACTCTGTCACCTGCACTGTGGCTAGCAAGGGACCCAGAGAGGCACTCTGGCAAGCAGGCTGTGTGGCAAGAGGGTGGGGACCTAAGCCTGGACCCAGAGTACCTCCTGAGTGGCCAGACTGTGCTGCCCAGTCATGCATTTGACATCCTGGGTATCACAGCAAAGCTCCTGTGGTGGTGACCAGGATGCCTGTGGTCAGAAGCTGCCTGTGGTGGTGACTCCTCTACCTGACCCAGAGCCACAGGTACACCACACCTGACTGTCATCCTGGACATCCTGGGAGCCACCTTCCAGGCTCAGGGCCAAGAGTGGGGAGAAGCAGATCTTCCTGTCCAGTGCCTGGGCTTGAGTTTGGGCTTGTGTGGTGTGAGGCCCGGCCCCAGCACCAGCTGGCTCCCTTCACACACTCCCTGGGTCTGCTGAGGGCTCCAGAGGACAGCCTTGGAGCTGTCCCAGCTGCTGTGCAGAGGGACACTTTGCCCATGAGTCCCTGCACACGAGGCAGCCATCCCCGGGTGCTAGATCTCTTGCTGCCCAGAAGCTGGTGCCATAGGTTTTCCCCAAGGAGGGAGCCATTGCAGTGTTCTCTACCCTATGGCACTGGGCATGGGAGAGGTGGTCGGTGCTGGTACCTCTGTGTGTCACTCCTGCCCTGGGTCACCATGAGCTGGCACGTGCTGTCCATAGAGGGCAGGTCTGAGCACAGTGAGCATTTCATCAGCAGATGCAGAGCAGGGCAGGACAGGGAGTGTGGACAGGGGCGGGCTCGGTCCTCCGGTGGGAGCGGGCCAGGCCCGAGAGGTGAGAGCTCCAGGGCTGGGGTCCTGGTGACACCTGCTGGTCCAGGACACTGGCGGGAGGAGGGGGGAGGTAGAGGTTAGTGAGGGGTGGGCTGTGCACTGCATTGGGGTGGTGAGGACCATGGTAGCCCGTGTGGGACTCTAGAGTGCTGGCATTGCTCCTTTGCCATTCCTGTCACCAGTGGGCTGAGAGACAGGTCCCTGGGCCAGAGTTTGGCCCTAGAGCTGTCAGGGAATCACTGCGATGCCCACGCGATGCCCAAGACCGCTCTGCAGGTGGAGAGAGCTTGAGAGCCCTGGGTAAACACATCATCTCCTTTTCTGGGACAGGGTGGGGTTCACATGCTGGGCCCCAGCTCACCAGCTTGCAGTCTTTACCTTAAGACATGCAGCTCATTGGCTGGGCCAGCTCCATGTGGTCTGGGCACCTGGACATGGTGTCTCGGGCCAGTCACTTTCTTGTCAGAGCTGATTTGGAATTCCAACACCAGAGCGGCGTTCAGAGGCTCTTGTTTCCTGAAACACCGATAGATAAACTTGTGGAAAGGATGACCTTGCCAAGGAGCAGCCTCTACCTTGACATGTGTCACCTTCCCGTGCTTTCACAAGGTCGGCT
The DNA here is from genome assembly GCA_004027455.1 of Hydrochoerus hydrochaeris. Taxonomy (NCBI): domain Eukaryota; kingdom Metazoa; phylum Chordata; class Mammalia; order Rodentia; family Hydrochaeridae; genus Hydrochoerus; species Hydrochoerus hydrochaeris. The sequence goes on along the minus strand of PVLA01004547.1, from coordinate 1,687 downwards.
GCTGCCCCTCAAGCTCTGGTAGCTGCTCTTCGAGCCTGCTGCCGGTGGGCTTTGGGGTTCCAGTGAGGCTGGGAGGCGCTGCCTGGGTGCATACAGTGGGTGAGTGTCAGAACAGGTACCCGGATAGCTGGGGTGGCTCCTGTTGTTCATTTTGTGCTTTTTGTTACATAAATCCACCAACCATACACTTTCCTCTGAGGCAGCTTCTACTCTGGCCTCCTTGTTCCGTTTCAGGGCTGCCCGCCGGAGACCACGGGTGGATAGCCTGACACCTGTTTTCCTTTGTCTTTAGGGCTCCAAATTTGCACAGGGAATTGGACTTGTGCGGACATCCCAGCGCAGCTCTGCCCGAAGATCCTTCGGAAGATCCAAGAGGTTCAGCATCACCCGTTCTCTCGATGACCTCGAGGTAGGTCTGTGCCAGCTTTTCCTTCTGTTTGAAGGTGCATCGCAGCCTGTGGGCTGTGCTGATCCCCTGGGCTTCCTGGCACTGCGACCCCTGCACTCCTCACTGCATCCGGGCCTGTGGATTGGCTGTGGTGTGGCGCTGTGCTCTTGCTGTTGTTAGGAGGCGGTGTGCGCCTCACCTGGGTCTGCATGGCCTTGCTGGGCTATGGGTGTTAGAGCACAGCCTGGGCTGGGGCCCTGGTACAGTGCCCAGGGGTGTGGGGTGCAGGGGCCAGGGCTGGGGGTAGTCAGAGTGAGGCCTGCTATGCTCTCCAAGGCGCTGAATCTGTGACTTGCCCTGACCACATTGTCTGGAACTAGACATGTGATGTTCTTGGGTTTTGCCTGGTGCCTTGAGGTGGTCAGGAACCCCTCTAACGGCTGAGGTTGGTGTGCTTCCTGAGAGGTACGCAGCCCTGTCCATAGTCAGCCAGTTCAAGGCTGGGCTGTTTGCGCACCCTGGTTCTTATCTGATCTGCCTGCTGGACATTGTCACCCATAGCCCTCGTCACCACCCCCCACCCCGGGCTCTCCTGGGTTCATGATTTCCAGTGCTGTCATGGGATGGTGGTGCCTGCCATGCCCTGAGGGTAACTGTGGCTGCGCCCAGATGCTGACCCTGGCCTCCTCACGGTGCAGGCCTTGTTCCCAGAGCTGGCAGATACCCACATCCTCTGGGGTCACAAGGCCGCAGCAGTGTGGCCTGTGCTGGTCTCTGTAGCCTGCCCCCTTGCAGATGTGGAAGAGGGGTGATGAGTACTTTTGTTTCACAGAGGAGAGTGCCGAGACAGTGCCATGCAGGGTGTGAAGACCACAGCCAGGGTGTTGTCCTGGGCAGGCTGGACCTGAGCACATGTGCCCACCATGAAACACCCTGCACGCCCAGCAGCAGGGCCAGGTCTCATTTGTCTACCCAGACCATCATCCTGGATGTCCCTGCACTCTGGGAACTTGTTCTTCACTTTCAAGAGCAGGAACATGTCAGACGAGATGATGGCACTGTGGGGTCCAGGGGGGCTGCCCTGCTGGGGAGGGGAGTTCACTGCCGGAGTCCAGCTGCGGCAGGGCTAGGGTTTCCCAAAGGTGGTCAGGGAGTCGGCGATTGAGAGACAGAAAACACTGCACACCAGTCTGTGAGTGAATCTGAATCCGCTTTATTTTTTAGAAGCTGGAATATATATATGCTAACCTTGGCAGCAACCCCCAGCCCCAAGCAGGAAGCGCCCCAGGCTTAGGGCCA
>PVLA01004546.1:0-172799 GCA_004027455.1 Hydrochoerus hydrochaeris | reverse complement strand
TGGAACAGAATATAATACATCTAAGCAGAGTAGTGTGAGTAATGTGGGTTTTAAATCCTGGTGCACTATTAACAATATAGTGTATCAAGGCCATCTATGTTAGTGATTCTAGTTATCCTTCTCTGCCTCATTTCTGCTATGCTATTTTTCTGCCTTTGTTTGTCTAGTTTTCTCCTTCATTCTACTGCCTGCCCTGTTCATTGAGGCCTTTCTGCCACTGTTCCTAAAATCCTGGTATTTTTTTTTCTCTCTCTCTAGAATGTCCTTCAGTATTCTCTGTAGGGTTGGATTGGTGGTCATGGAAGCATCTTGTTTCTCCATTAATTTCTAGTGACAGTTTTGCAGGATACATCAATCTGGGCTGGAGGTTATTTTCTTTCAGGGCTTGGAAGACTTCACTCCAAGCTCTTCTTGATCTGATGGTCTGTGTCGAGAAGTCAGCCATGATTCTGATGGGCTTACCTTTATAGATAATCTATTTCTTTTCTCTGACAGCTTTTAATATTCTGTTTTTATATTGAATTTCTGGTATCTTGATTATTATATGTCTAGATGTAGCTCTGTTTTGGTTGTAGGTGGCTGGAGTTCTGTATGCCTCACACAACCGAATGTTATTTTCTTTTCCTATGCTTGGGAAGTTTTCCTTAATTATTTCCATGAATAGCCTTTGTAATTCGCCTGTATCTATTCCTGCTTCTTCGTTCACATTTCTTATTCTTAAATTGTAGATTCTCTTGTCATCTTCTAGCCTTTGTATTATTATTGCCTGTTTCATTGCTATTATTAAGAGATCTTTCTTTTCATGATCACACACTGCAAACTTGTTTTCAAGTTTTGATAGTCTATCTTTATTTTCTTTTAAGGCATTTTTCCAGCTTTCAATGGAGTTTTTAATTTCCTGGTAGTCTCTTTGAATCTGCTTCATGTATTCTATATTTTCTTTATATTCTTTATCGAATGTTTCTCTCCTTTTTTTGTGTTCCTCCCTTCTTCTGTCTGTATCATCCTGAGAGATGCTTTCTGAGAGCATTTCTTTTATTACTCTACCCATATCCTGCTTTACCTGATTTAATATTTCAGTTTTGAGCTCGTCTACAAGGTCCAGAAGATATCTCTTAATGTCCATTGAAGCCATGTCTGATGTTGCGTGTTTGCCACCCTCAGTCTCCCTTGTTTTTCTTTCTCCTGGATCAGTGCTTTCAGGGTTCTGGGCTGGGGTCCTCCTCCTGCCTCTCTCTCCTGTCATGGCCCTGGCTTCCTCCACACAGGTTACAGTGCAGGTCCCAGCCCCCTTCCCTGTTGGCCATGGTTCCTCTGAAGCACACTGGCGAGGGACCTCCACCCTCTCCTGCTTGCTCTTGTCACTGAGGTGCAAGCAATGGCTGTATTTGCCTGCCCCTCCCCACCGGGCCAGCCAAACTTCAGGGGCTTTCCCCCAGTTAGTGCATGCTAGGCTCAGGGAATCGATTTGGGACGGGTCATTGGGTCCTGGCCAGGGGCGCATGGCCCAGTCCAAGCAAATCCCCCAAATCTGCTCTTGGGAGGGAGCAACCAACTGAAGTCACTGTCACTCCCAGTTCAGGCTCCTCCTGCCTGATTCCAACATGTCACCCATTTGGTCGCGCCCTTCCCATGGTGGGGAGGTCTGATTCCCAGCAAATGACTGTGGATCAGTGAAGTTCCCTTCACCGGCTCTGCTCTCCGTTCTCCACTCTCTGTTGGACTCACCAACCTCCGACTTCAGCGCTGCTGTGCTTCTTGTGAGTGGTGGCGGGAACGAGTTTGGGCAGCTCTGCCAGCCAGCGCGGATTCAAGCTGGTGCAAACTTGGCAGGTCACCACGAAAACACTGTGTCCCATAATTTTTAGCTGTTTCAGTTGTAGTCCTGAAGTATTTGATGAGCTTTTTTATGTTTTAATTTCTTCCTGTGTCAAGAGGGTCCATCTCCCTCTGTCTGGGTCTCTCCAGGGTGTTTTATTCCGGCATGAGTTGTTTCTCCTGGGAGGCTTTGTATTTTGTTGCTCACTGATCGGCCATCTTGTCTTCTCCCCTAGAATGGGGATTCGAACCTAGACATTCTGTCTTCTTCTATGCTCAGGTAATATTTCTGTTCACAACTATTGTAGCCTGCTTTATTCATCCTCAATTCACTGAAGTACTCAGCACATATTATACACATAATTGTATGTGAATTCTGTGAATATTTTCCAAATAAAAGAATCACCAAGAATAATACTAGCGGTAGGATCTTTCATCCTGAGCAGCAGCTACTGAGGGCCTAAAAAGTGGAAATGAGAAAAAAGCCAAGGCATTACCCCGTCTTCTTCACTTTCCACCAGTATTAAAGATTAGAAGACATGCATGTGAAAGTTGCCCCCAGGGCAAGCTGGCAGGCAGACAGTCAGGTGGTTTTCTTCCCCATGAGCTGAAGACCTGCCAGGCTGGTACCACCCATGACATGCTGGAGAGGCATCCCATCTTGTCAGTTACTTTTACTGAAAGTGGTTAATAATGTGGATTTTTTGAGTTTTTGTTGTGATACTGAGGGTCAGATCAATTTTTTTTGAAACTCCAAATAGATCTGCAAAGAGAGAAAACCTGTAAACCCCTGCACATAAATCAAAAGAGATTTCATTTTTCTGCACATGAAATAACTGCTCAAACTTCAGTGACTTAAAGTCTGAGCTCTACAGACACACTGTTCTCTGTGTGGTCACTCAGTATTGCACTGCAGTGTTAACGTTCACTTTCACAGTTGCCACTTTAGAGGACAAGATTAAGAAAGAAAGAGCAAGATTGACTCATACTGTCATGGCGGATCACTCATACTGTCATGGCAACACAGTCACATAGCCAGGCCTAACTTCAGGGAAGCAGGAGAGTCCAAACTTCCCATACTGGGAAGGGAAGGAGAACTGAGTATTACTGAGCACTTGTAACATTTGGTACCCGCTGCTTTTCCCAGCAGCTGAAAAATGCTTCTTTCTTTTGAATTCACTTCTTATATATATGTTTCCCTTGGATTACCTGACATATATCAAAGACCTTTGGACCATATTAAGAAAGGGAGACAAAATAGTTATGCAGCCCGTTTTTGTCTATAGGTCCTTTTATTTATTTATTCTTATTTGTTTATTTTTGAAAAGGACTAGTTAACTCTGGGTACTTTTCTCTTAGTTCTCTCAGATACTAATAACTCTGGGAAAGGATAATGAGTTGAAGGGATCCATAGTCCAGCTGTAGTAATACGTTTAAGATGGAACAGTTGGCTTTGAGTTGCCCAGAATCTCCCTGCCCCAGAGGAGTAGGGGACTTTCCCTTATTGTTCTTCCAGTAATGAATTCCTGATCTGAGTGGGCTGCCTCCATATGTTTTCAGTCAAGTGCTGATGGCAGCCTTGCTAGGGGACATTTCTAAGAGGCTGTGGACATAACAGATGAGGTCTTGTATTTGACAAGAGCTACTCTCGGTTTTCCTTCCAGTTCAGCCCTCCTGAGTCCTGAAATCAGAGATAAGAAATGATTCAGAGACGAGAAATGATTTACCCTTTAGGTGAAAAAATATAGTTCGAAAGCTTTTTTTTTTTTCAGAGATATTTGTGATCTGCGTTTTAGTAATTTAAAAGAAACTTTCTAAGACCAAACTAGCTCTTTGTAGATGCCTCAACTTCCTTTCTTCAGGACCTAAGCGTAGTTCTGGCCTACTCTGATGTCCCAAGAACAAAGAGAGAAATTAGGTCACACCATTTCCTACCTGAAACCTAATTTCAAGTAGGCAAGCAGCTTCTAAATTAGCTATAGTGGTAGGCCATGTTTGCTAAGATAGCAGCCTGCTCATTCATCCCAAAACAACCTATCCAGGTGGAACTTGTACAACGTTTGATTACAGTTGGACACTTTATTTGGGAAAGAGTCTGAATTACCTCTGACAGGTGACCTGCATTATGATATGAGCGACATGGAATTAGAAAGCCTTTTGGAGAAGAGGTGCCCTGAGAATTCTTTACTTTGATGTCTCCTTTTCTCTGCATGTCTGCCTAAAACTACTTTTTCTCCCAGAAGACTTATCCTATATACTGTAAGTTCCAATTACTGAAAACTTTGGTCTATATATGACTCCTCCTGGTGTATCTAGCTCTTCTCTCTCACATTCAAAATTAACAGAGAACCTGACTGGCCCAGGGTTATTTTATTGTTTTGTCTAAGTGTCATTGCTCACTAGCTAACCAACCAATTGTGGGCTGGGGAAATCATTGAAACCCAGGCTCCCAAAGCAGCAGAAGGTGTGTGCAAGACTGTTTTCCATTACAGGGGCTGTGAGACGGCAAGATAATGATGAACTCAGGTGCACTCTATTTCCTCCAAGATTGCTCTAAGGATTTTTTGCTTCTTTCTATCACTGTGAACCTAACCTACACACACCTGTCACACCCAGGCATCCCCTATCATTTCTCCATCCCTAACCCCAATGTCAGTGTCTTTCCTCCCTTTTAAGAAGACTTGAGATCATGAAGAATATTAGCACACACACACACACACACAAAAAAAAAATTGTTAGTGCCCTTCTAAAAGTGCTTCGTCATGGAAATAAAGGACTGGTGAGTGGGAAGGAAAGCTCTTGAGATTTAAGATTGAAGAAGGTGTGATACAGAAGAATGGCAATAAAATCGCAGCTAAAGAAAATCCCATTCCCACTATGAGACCAAGATATCTTTCCTCCTTCCCAATCCTTACAGCAGTTTCCCTTTCCCCAAAATCATTTCAGCAGCAGAAAAGAAATTTCCACTGAAGAACTCTGTTGAGCATGTAAAAGGATAGTCTGTCTTCATTAATTTCCCAACCTCTTCTAGTCCCAGATACTAGCAAGTTCCAAGCAATTTACTTTCAAACTAAAGCTTGGAACACACTAGGACTAGGTTTGGGTAAAATTTTTGTCAGTTGTGTTCTCCCAAGATGCCCAGAGCTCTTCATTTGAAATTATTCATAAATCTTCATGACATTTTTGGAAGACTAGTCATGCATGCTGTTGCTCTGTTTCAACTGATTTAGAGAAATTGTGCTTCATGTGATTCCAGACATCAACCAGAGGACTAGGGCAAGAATTAAACTGTGATACCAGGCCTTCTCTTTATTCACCAGATACCATTACCTTTAGACCTCATCAGAGTTGTAAAAGCACAATCCAAACCATCCCCTTTCAAATTCCAGTACAGATTTCTGTTCTTTTTGGTGGATGTGAAGCTACAAGTAAACTAGAAGCAAATCTAAACAATTGTTTCCCTGACCTTTCCTGAGCTCTGAATATGTCAGTGTTGATTAAATCATTGGTTAAAATTTTCTGTGACTGACACATTTATCTACTGATTTAAATTACAGTATTCCCCTTGGAGACTGATGGCACGGAAGGTAATTCTGGCGGTGTTTCTAAGCCTACTGCTGTGAGATTCTAGAGCCAATGCTTCTGGATCACTTCCAGACCCCTGCTTATTCCATTTTAAATTGGAGGTTGATATCTATTGCATTGGCTGTCCTTTGGGGCCAGAGAACCCATATGGGGTTTGCCCAATCTCTCACGCCAACACCATCATCCACACATTCATTCTGTCTAACAGCTTGGAAGTGGACAGAAAGATGAAGCAGAAGCCAGTTTGGCTTTCTCCCAGTTCTCTAGGCCCCTTTGGAGTTAATCAGCAACCACCTATCTTTGTCAATAGCAAGACTAACTAGGACACCTGGGGAAGACCCACAGGAAGGCTTAAGATGAAGCAAACTTTGTAACAATTATGCTGCTTAAGCTGGATTCAGAATCTTCAGACAAAAACAGCTTGCGAAACTCAGTGAACTAGCTGGAGAGACCTGTAGCTCTCAGTGTCCTTTAACCTAATATTTTTTGCTAATATTTCCATGCCCCCATCTCAGCTCCCAAGTCTCTTTGTGCTGTGAACTTTAAGCAACATCCCTGTGTCACACCCATGTTTATCAAAATTGTCTGAGTTTATCTTACTGGTAGAATTCTTCAGAGAATCAGTTGAAACAGAGCAACAGCATGCATGAATTCCTCCATCCTTTCCCCATTCTCAGAGCTCATACTGCTGGGAAAACCATAACCCTTCTTAAATGGCATGGCTGACAGTTTCTCATAGCAGGTAGCCCAAATGGCCTTGGGTGTGAGAAGATGGCCTGTACAGGGAAAGAGGTGGAGGACACTGGTAAGAGAAGTGAAAAACGTGGATGGAGGGTATGTGAAAAGTAGTTCCCTGCTGTAGTCTGCTCAGGCTCTTGTAGTCAAGGTTGCAAGGGAAGCTAAGACGGGACACATAGTTCATAGGATTATTTTATATTATTCACCTAAAGAGTCAAATGCAAAAGAGTACAGGAGGTCTGTCCACACACTAGAGACCCAAAGAGGCCTAGATCCCACAGCAACGTCCTCCACAAGTTCAGCTGGAGGCGTAGAGCCCACAACAATGTCTCATGCAAGTCTGTACTGAGCATCTGCACTGGGAAGGCGTAAAGATCAGTGGTGGAAGCTAGGAAGTCTGTGTCAGCAGGATGAAGGATCTGCATGGAGCCAGGAAGCAATGCTCAAGGTAAGGACTAGAACTCCACTGAAAGAAACCTACAGCCATCCTCAGTGATAACAAGGACTTGAGCTCCTCTGATGATGAGAACAGCAGAGTTCGTATCAGTAAAGTAAGTGTGACAAGCTTCTCTAGGAGAATCAAAAACACACCATCTTCCCCTCCAGTTCTTTTTTATGCTGTTGGCAACAGTCCTCAGGTGGGCTTTCCACACCCAGCACCATGCTGATTCAGTTCACCTGGATGTCACAAGTTACCCATTAGTTAACCCATCACAGACTACCATATCAGAATACCACAAAGAGTATAGCTTCAACAACAGACAATTATTTTCTCATAATTCTGGAGACTAGAAGTCCAAGACCAAGGTGTCAGTGGGTTTGGAGTTCTCCTGAAGGCTCATTCCTTGGCTTATGACTTCCCTCTATGGATGAGCTCCTATGGCCCTTCCTGTACTTATAAAGGCGCCAGTCTTATTGGATTAGGACCCCACCCTTATGACCTCATCAGCCTGATTTACCCTGTCTTCAAACACAGTCGCATGGGATATTGGTGCTGCAACATGTATATTTTGAAGAAACAGTTCATTCCATGTCATCTGCCATGACTATTTTCCTTATCAGATCATCTCCCATCCTTTGACAGTGCCCTTCTAATCTGAATGGGAGAAAAGTAGATGTTGGCTAAGAAATGTAGATGTGACTGTGTAAAAGGAGAATTGCTAAGATAAGGAAAGAGGATCCACAGGTGGAAGAGTAAAAGGCTGACTGATGAATGCTTGAGTGAACGGTTGAGTAAGTAGTCAGGTGAATAAACTATGACTTTCACAGTATGTTCGTACCAGGGAAGAAAGTACATTCTGCTTTTTGAAGATTATAATCTTCCACAGTTCAGGGTTTGCAAACTGAGATGCTCATGCTAGACAGGCAAAAAGAGGCAAAGTGCAATAATTGGTAGTCATGGGAAATGACAAATTGGAAACAGTATGCCCTGTAAGAGTAGGTAGTAGTTATAGAGGAGCTAATCTGAGTCTTGCCTGCTCTAAGGTTTTTGTCTGGATAAACCACAACCTTGGACCCTGTGGCTCGCTTAGTTCAGTTTTAGCAAGAATCCTACTGACAACAGATATGGTGACACACACCTATAATCCCAGCCCTTGTAAGTCTGAGGCAGGAGCATGGCAAGTTCAAGCCCAGTGTGGGCAATTTAGTGACTTGGTGAGACTCTGTCTCAATTTTCTCGAAAAATTCTGCTGACTCCATTTTTTAAAAATCCCTACCCTTGATATCTGATCACCTTCCAGGTCTGATCAAATTTTTCATCCTATATTCCCAGTGTTATCATACTGGCCTGCCTTCAGTAAAAAATCCTATCATAACACATTAGCCCTAATCTTGATGCTTCCTCTTGACTGACTCCCATGTTCTCCTTGGCTATCAATTCCCACTCTTCCCTTTTGTGTTCAGAGTTGAACCCAGTATCTCCCCCCCACTCAAAACGCCAGCTGTGTCTCCTCTAGAATAAAGTCTTCCTTAACATCTTTAACAGGTGTCATGAAAAACTTTTCCTTAGTACTCAGCTCCTATCAGTCATTACCATACAAGATGTTGACAGAACTTTTGATTTTTCAAGAGAAGCCAGAAATATGGATCTTGGGTAGAATTATCCTTCTTTAAAAACATCTTGAAATTCAAAAATTATAAAATGCTATGCCAGCCAAATAAACACATTTATAGCCTGCATCCCAAAAGTTTCCAAGTTCCCTCTTTTGAGATACAAGAAAGACATGTGTCATATCATTGCATGAACATGTAGTGTTTATGAGTTCAGGCTTGTGGGTAGACTCTCTGGGTTCCTGTTTCAGTCTACCACTTGCCAGCTTTGTAATCTTGAGCAGTCACTCCCAACAATTCCTACTGTTGTTGGAAGTATAAAATTAGTATATGTGGGTACCTAAAACTGTACCTGCTGCCTGGTAAGAAGGCAATCAACTGTGAACTGGTAGTACTAGCTGATATCATGAAGCTCCTGGTGTCTTCGTGTATAACGTGGGAGCAATACTTGCCTTTCCTATAGTATAGGGCATGTGTGGGATAGCAAAAGAAGAGACTAAGTATGAAAGAGCTTGAAAAGTTATGCAAATTGTTAAGAAATATGTTGATCATTACTTTTGTTCCTTTTCCTATAAGTGAGAAACAGCCTTTCCCAGTGCATACCTGGGAATTCCTAGGAAGAGGACAGTTGTAGCTAGGACTGATCCTTTGTTGTTCCTAAAGTTATATGTTACTTTATTGTTAGAATTTGGTGTTCTTCCTTTTTTAATTATAAAAATTTTGAAGTTTCAGAGAAGTAGAGAAAATAGTATAGTGAACAGCCAGTTTCCTTATCTAGATTGAGTGATTGCCTACATTTGCCATATTTGCACCACTCTGAGTTTTCCTTACGGATAACTGAAATGGAGCTTGGCAGCCATATGGGAAAGAAATTGAGGCATGCTGGCATTGACCAGGAAAGCAAGGGGCTTTAACTATCTCAGCCTCTACTTATTTAAAAAAAAAAAAAAAAGTGAGACCCAAGGTCTGGGGATTTAGCTCAGTGGCACAGGGGCATAAGCACCTGCCTGGCAAGTGCGAGGTCATGAGTTCAATCCCTGGTACCAAAAAAAAAAAAAAAAAAGATCCAGTCAGGAAAGGGTAGTTTTCCTTTTAGAGAGCACCAGAAAGGATTTCTGTGTAGGACAGTTTGCTAGAGATGTAACAATAGAGATACAACAATACATTGTTATTGCCTTAATGGTATAAGTAGAATAACAAATTACGTTATTAAGATTTTAATTTATTGCTATCTTTTTCTTTCTTTCTTATTTGTTTTTATTTGGGGTCTTGCTACGTAGGCTCAGGCTGGCCTTGAACTCACTGTGTAGCCCAGGCTGGCCTTGAATTAATGGTGTTCTACCTGTTGAGTCTCTTTGAGTACCCGGATTACAGGTGTGTACCACCATGCCTGGCATATTGCTATCTTTTAGATTTTAATGTTTTTTCAAAGACAAGATATTCATGTATTGCTCATGCAATTAAAAATTTCCTGAGAGACTTGATGTGAAAATGTCTGTTACATAGAATTTGCTGAAATTGTGGTGGATCCCTGAGAAGCCTGGTTTAAAAAAAAAAAAAAAAAAAGATGACAGAAAGGAAAGATGTTAGGAGCAGAAATACTCTAATTCAAAGAAAGTATATACTGATTATAAATGGTTCCTTTCTGATAAGCTATTTAAAAGATTATCTAAACATATTGCCCCATTTCTCAACGTCAACTGTTACTGAATTTAAATTCTAACACTTCTCCAGGGAAAGGATGTCTTAGAAGAGCAAAAGCAACTAAGCTTTAAAATTCTATTATTCAGACTCCTCATTAATTTAAGCTGACATTCCTCTTCAATTGGGGCAAATCATTAAAGCCCCGCTGTATTGAGAACCTTGAATTCAGCAACAAAGAGTGTGGGGTATGAGAGAAAAACAGGGCAGGGAGGGTGGAGAGCTGCAAGGCCAGAAGAAAGGGGAGGGGAAGGACCCTGCAGGAAGGACAGCTGGGTGGAGAGGCAAAGGGGAGAGAACAGTTAGGAAGAGGCAGAGGGAAGCAACAGAGACCTTCCACGATCAAAGGTTCGGGGCTCCAAGGGCCCAGCCCGGCGAACTGCCGCATCATTGTGGCAGAAGCACCTCCAACCTGCCACTTTGCAGCTGTAAGTTTTCTCCAGAGCAAGGCTAAAAAAATCAAGTTAGAGCCCAAGCTGGGCAACTTGGTGACTTAGCAAACCATTGTCTCAAAATAAAATAATTTTAAAAGGTCTGATGCAAAGGCCCAGAGTTGGAATAGAGAAGGGAAATATTCCCTTTGTTCCTTCATTCAGGTGCCTGATGATCTCCTAACCCATAGTACTCTGCCCCATGATCCAGTGCCTGCAGGGAAGCCCATCCCACAAACCCTTTGGCCTAGAGCCCTGGCCCTGGTGATTTTCAGAATCTGACCAAGTTGCATGGTGCTCCCTCACATCGTGAGGGACGTGCTACATGGACTGCATAGTACTGGTTCATTGTTGAAGTATATGGCAAGGAAGGATTTTTGAAATACGAAGTTATCCACAGACTTTCACTGACCATCTACGACTTATAACTAGAATATAATAAGATTCATAAGGTGACCAGAGCCCAAGAGAAAACTGGTTTTTTAAATGTGTAACCCCCTTTTTCCCCAGTACTAGGAACTGAACCTAAGGCATTCACATCGAGCTACATCCCTACCCCTTTTTTTTTGGTACCGGGGATTGAACTCAAGACCTCACACTTGTTAGGCAGGCACTTAAGCCACTGAGCTAAATCCCCAGCCCATCCCTTCCCCTTTTAAAAGTATGTTTTGTTTTGTTTTCAGTTTGAGACACTGTCTCCCTAAGTTGCCCAGGTTGGGCTCAACTTTATGATCTTCCTCAGTCTTCTGGATGCAATGTGCAACGTTAATAAATAAAATATTAATTTAAAAAAACAAAGTAGTTCCTAGTCCCAAACTGTCTTTCCTTTGTACCAAATCGGTCCTCAAGGACACAAGAAACACACATGGCACTGTTTCCCTGACAGCCTCTAGTGTCTGGCAATGTTCCCAACACCAAGTCCAGGGACTATAGTAACTCAATCCTCCACGCGCCACTTTCCAGCTCTGGACCATCCAGGAGTTCCAGCAGCCTCCCTGCAGAACAGGTTGCCAGGGCACAGTGTGGAAATAGAAATCACCTGCCTCATCTTCATGCCAAGGGGACTGTGAGGACAACAGTGTAGATAAATGGACAGCTTTCTAACCCTCCCAGGGGTCTAAGCGCAGGTTCCTTCAATGACCCATTCTCCAGTTTTAAGATGCAAATCAGATCACAAGAGTCCTCCACCTTTTCATTCACACTGCCAGCAAAGGCATCCAGTGTACCCCACCCCACACACCCGCTGCTGCCGCCACACTGACTCCTCACTCTCCCCTCACTTCTGAACCCTTGCCTGGGCTGCTTCCTCACCTCCCTTCCTCAACATATTGGCGTGATTCCCTCGCCTCTAAGCTTTTGCTGAGATGTCATCTTTTCCGTGAAACCTCCCTTCTGTAAAAATGAACACGATTTCCTTACCCCATCCTGCTTTCTATTTGCATTCCCAAAGCACAAATTGCCTCACAATGTAATAAACATCACCTTTGTGTTTACTAGTCCCTGCATGTCTGCCCTGCTGTAATACAAGCTCTGGAAGACAGGCAGCTTGGATTCACTGATGTGTCCTAGGCCCCTAGAGCAGGGTCAAGCACATTAATGATACCCAATAAATAAGTTGGATTTATCTTAAAAGTCTAATAGAACTGATTTTTTTAAAAAGGGCCACTCCAAGGAAAATAAGAGCTCAAAACCTTCACACCCAGGCTCTCTGTAGATAAACTCTGGCTCCAAAGAGCAGGTATAAAAACTGTTAACATTCGTTCTCATGCCTGAAGGCAGTTCTGAAGCTGTCAAGTGCTGCGGAGCATCAGGTCCAAGGGCCTGGCCAAGGGTCACATATAGCAGGTGCCTGGGTGACACAGATAGTAAAAAGAAGGGAACTAACATTTGTTGAGTAGCTGCTACTTGCTAGGTAATGTGTGTTTCCAGTGTACTACATAAGCAATCTCATGAAACTGTCATTGGCTCTCTAGTACATTGTTCCAGGCCAGGCCATTATTAGGTGCTTAATCAATGCTCACTATGTCATTAATAACCCTTCGAGACAGGTACTATATCCTCATCTTGGAAAGCCTAAGGTTCTGCTTCATGTAGTTTGCTTCATCTCATACAACTCTTGGGTGGCAGAGCCAGGATTATGTAATTCTCAAGCAAGTCCTGAAAAAAATGCGGGTTAGACCATCCCTCTAAGCTTCTGGCCACACCGGAGAGGAGGAATATTCTTTCTCTACCAGCCCTCGCTTCCTCCCCTTGCACAGTTGGCTAACCTGGAGGGGTCTCCTGCCCCCTTCTGATTAATGGCTCTGCCTTTCCCATCCTCCCTGGCTAGATAACCCTGGAGTTGCTACAATTCATTTTGAATCATAAATTAAGTTCTAAAAAATACTGCAGTTTTGTGCTCAGATTCTCTCATAAATTTGGACTCTGTTTGAAAGTTATTTCTCATGAGTAGAATGATATAGGTTTGTCAAGTCTCTTTCTTTAAGAAAAATCTAAGACATTTGCTGGTTTCCCCTCATCCCCTCCAAAAACACAGCACTTATGAGTCCACTTAACGTAGCTACAGTTCTCCCCAAGAACCTCATACTCAGTTTGCATGCTGGCTATACTAAGGAAAAGCTTCAATCCTGTGGCCACTCAACATAGAAAGAATTTATAATCAGCACTTTCACTGTGCTTTCTGTATACCCACTATTGACTGGAATTTGACTTCCTAGGCATTACCAAAGTGTCAAATACCAGCTCTTTACCCGCATGGGTGTGGAACAACCCAACACATGGCAGAGAGGCAGCCTCTGTGGCTCTAGTTGCCAGCCCTAGGAGAAAACATCTCCTTACAAAGCTAACGCTTTGTGCGGGTTGTGCTGTTCCCTTGGGACCTGGGAGATTGCTTCAGGGTTGCCTTTGAAGGCAATGATATCAGGCCAGTTTTCTCTTTCTTAGTGCTTTTTATTTCATCTAGAACCAACTGTGACCTTGGGAATCAGATTCTCCTCAGCAACTCCCTCTTGAGTGTGAGACTCTAGTGGAAAAACTTGGGGTTCAATTGTGTGTCACAGATGACTGGTTCCATAGATTTTGCTCTATTAGCAAGATTCAGGGCAGTTTCTTACTTGAATGATGCTGTCTTGTGTGCTGGAAGATATTCATCCTTCCAGACTCCAGAAGATTCCAGGTACACTTCCCATCACTGTAGCAGCCAGAGGCACCCGCAGACAATCTTCCACGCCTGCCGCTGGTTGAAGGTACCAGAGATGCTGTCTCTGAAAGATGATGAACTGAAGCCAAATATCACTGAGTTCTGCCTTTGGGAAGAGGTTAGTGCACCCCTAGAAGCACTTGTCCTCTCAGTGCAAGCTGCTTCCTATCCATGTTGCCCTCAATGACCTTGGTTTGCCTTCAAGTCTAGTCTTAATGAACATTTATTTTTGCTTCCCATTTCTCCCATATAGAATGGGGAGTAGGAAGGCAAGGAGGGAATACTGAAATGTTCCTTGGGCTATCTTCTCTCAAGAAGGGTCTTATTCTCTGAATGACTTTGAATTCTTTTTCAAGTCAGTGATTGAGAAATTTTACCAAAAATAGATTCGAAAGCCCAATAGCAGAACTTGGGATAAAAGATAGAAATGAAATCACCAGGACCTAAACACTGGGCTGCCACCATGGGTCTTTTCTCTCTCCAAACCATGTGAGTTGTGATTTGTCCATAGATCCCTGAGTATTACATTTATCTGTCCTACAAGGTACAACGAGTTTTCTCTGATGTCTAGAGACATCAGTATTCTCTGCAAGGGGAGTGGCCAGAGTCAGGGCAGGAATTTATATAACTCTGCAGACCTGGAAGAATGTGACTCTATAAAGAACCCTCCAGAGAGGCTGTTGGTTGAATCTCTGTCTGCTTCGTTTCTCCTAGGCGTGATCGCACACATGCCAATGCCTGAGCTCCCAGGCCTTCTATCCAGCCCTACATCCTGCTTGTCCCTCTTGCTGGAGAGTATTCTCTGCAGCTCAGCGCATCCTGTTTGTTCAGACCCCTTTGTCTTCCACGCAGCAAATGGGAAAGAGGATCCCTCTGAGTCGTTTAGTCATTGAAGTCAGGTCCTGGCCCATTTGATTACACTCAATAGCTGGAAATGGTAAGGATGTCCGATGGCAGAGGGCTCTTGTTCTAAACTCTACATACCAGGAAGGCAGGGGTTTGGAGCTCCTCCTCCAGGCTGTTCTAGAAGGAGCAGTATGCTCTGGTTAAAAAAAAAGCACACAGTGGAACTAAAGTGCAGTTCCCTTGGAAAGGAACTCAGAGCACGGTCATCAATGGGCATCCAAGCTGGTCCTCTGTGGACAAAGCGGGCCACAGATTCATTGCTCTCTCTGCCTGCCTGTAGATGGGAAATGTAGTTCCAGCCGGGAGGGCCAACCTGACTATCCCACTTTTTCTGTAGAAATATCTCAGAGCCCTTGGTAGAGTAAAGTATACAGCCTCCTGCCTCTGCCACAGTGGCAAATTCAGCAGCAGTTGAACTTCCAAGAGGCCTCAGCCTCAACACACTGCTATGGTCTGAAAGGGAGCGGTACACTAGCCCCAGTGGCTCAAGAGTCATGACAAACATTTCCACAGAGTGGCATGGAGAGCACTGCTGAGTCTGAGAAGGAAAATATCACTATGTGGTTGAAGTCTCCTGAACCCTGTCCTTCCATCTCAGCACCCCCAGGGTAATGCTCAGTCATTCCAGGGCATTTCCTACTCTTTGGTAGTTGGTTTTCCTTTTTTATATTGTTCTGAAATCCTGGGGATTGAGCTCAGAGCTTTATACGTGGTAGGCAAGCACTGTACCCCTAAGCTACATCCCCAGATGTTTAGCCATTTGAACCTCACTATCTTCATCTGTATAAACAGGGCTATCAAGAAGGTTAAAGGAAATGATTTATGATAAATATTTGGCTATTGTTCTTATGAAAAGGAAAAAGTCAACAGAGAGAATTGGGCCAAATGCAAAGCCCTCCCAGTGTGGTCTGGACCTGCCAGACAGCCTCCTCACCTCTTTGCATTACCTCTTTGTTCCCCAGAGAGACCATGTGTTTTCATGCCCCAGGACAAAGCAGATGCCACCTTTGCCCCTGCATTGCTTGTGCCCTAAATCCACCTTCTTTGAACACTGGACTCAAATGTCCCCACTCAGAAAGGCCTTTTCTAGTGCCCCAAGTGGTAAGTCCCAAAGGCTCCCCTGGCCAGTTCCTCTGTCTGAGCGTTGCTTGACACTCTTGCTGTGCCCATCTGGCTTTCTCACTGAGCTACCTCGGCGGCAGGGACAGGGACTGGGGTCTTCTCTAGTGAGCTATCTAGCCTACTGCCCACAGGAACAAGGCAGGCCCACATTCAGTGCACGAGTGAACCGGTGCCTTAATAAATGACAGTTCAACAGACAGACATCAACTGTCAGTTAACATGGGACTGTCTCCATGTCCTCAGTTCCACTCTGAGGCATTTTCCCTTCAAGTTACAAATCCTATGTTCTGCAAGGACAAACTCCTCACACAAGAAGAAAAAACAGAAGGGGAGTATGAACTTTCTTCCTCCCAAAACCAATTTACACAATAGTTTCCCAAGAGAGCCCTGGATGTCCATATGTGAGCCTAGAGCACATTTTTCTGGGTGTCTTGCCATGTGTGCTCTTATAATCTGGTGGGAAAATGTGCAAACCTGTTCCTCTTGCCTAGAAAATCCACTTTACTATCACAGAAACAAATGTTGGGAGACAGTATTCTGGCCATCCAGGTGTTCTCACCCAACCCATTGTTCTCTGCTAGGGCGATGGCTTACTATTGTATAGATGCAGGTTTGGTCATGTAATTTGAGGGGATGAGTCCCAGAAGGGGATCCCAAGTAGGCACAGCAGTAATATGCTTTGTACATAATTTGATACTTAGCACGGAATATGGACACCCAGGTCTGCCCAGGAAGGAATTATGAATGGAGATCTACAGCAGAGGCTGGGGGTATGCATGGAACACATAAGTCCATATAGGTTTTTATTATCATTCTCTCTCTTTTTAAACAGTTTTAATTGACCCCAAATTCACATACCATGAGATTAACCATGTTAAAGTAAATAATTCAGGAAGCAATTAGTATATTCATAATGTTATGCAACTACCACTTCTATCTAGTTCCAAAATATTTTCATCACCCTAAAAAGAAATTCCCTAACCATTAGGCATTGCTCCTATTTCCTTTTGTTCCAGCTCCCAGATACCACCTATCTGCTTTGTCTCTATGAATTTACTTATTCTGGATATTTCATATAAGTAGAACCACACAGTATGTAACATTTTGCATCTGATTTCTTTTATTAACAAAGTTAATCCACATCGTAGTATGTATCAGTACTTCATTCCCTTTTGTGGCTGAATAATATTTTATTGCAAGAATACATTTACCACATTTTGTTCATCTTTCATCCATCAATGAACACTTGAGAGTTACTGCATTTCTACCTTTTGGCTCTTGTAAATAATGCTGCTGTAAACTTGTGTGCATACTCCCAACTGCAGTTACTTATTTGAGTAACTGTTTTCAGTTCATTCAGGTATGTACCTAGGAATGGATTTATCAGGTCACATGGTCATTCTATGGTTTTTCACTTTTTAAGGACCCATCACATTACATTCCACAGAGGCCAAACCATTTTACATCTCTACCAACAAGGTACAAGCACAGATTTTTATCCCTCCAGTAGCCACATTCTAAACGTCACTGAGACATTTAACATGAGAGCCTTCTAAAGAGGTGGCTTCCAAGCACAGAGCCCCTCATGATCTATATGTAAAGACAAACTTTACAGGCACATGACAGCAACAAGCTAAAGGATAATTCAGACAATAGATGTTGCCCATCTCCTTACAAGCTGTACTTAGCTAAGACATAGGAGGCCCTTATCTATAATCACTGTCCGCTGCTACCATGATCTCAGGATTGTAGGGCCATAATGACTGTCCCAACCTTGGCCAGGTTCCTATGAACACAGAGGGTTCTGTGAGTATGTGACCCAGTATTCAGAGCTCCAAATGTGTGAGGACTAAACTTTACTCGTATGACTTGTCAACATCTGTGAGTCAGAAATAGTAGGAACACCTTTAAAAAGAAAGATACAAGCACAGTTATTAATAGGAGCTGTTAAGGAGAAAAGCAAGGTCATTGCCACAGCCCACTGAACTAGTCCTATCAAAGAGGAAGGATGTGAACCTGACTTCTTTCTGGAGACCACCTGGATGGAAGGAGCTGAGACATTTGTTAAATTTACATATAAGTGTTATTGGACTGGAAGAACAAAATTACTACTGTATTGTAATCTTCCTTCCCTCATTGTCTGGTAGCTGAAGAATCAGCTATGTAGAGCAAGGCTTTCCCAGCCAGAACCTAGGATCCCTCGGGAGAAGGCATGGATCCTTATGATCAAATAAGGGACTGAAAGAGGAAGCAGACCAGAGGGGTCAGGGCCCAAGACCAGAGGGAGCCTTCAAGAAAAGAGAGGATCTTAGTGGGGTTTTTTTCTCATTTTCCTTTTTTCTTTTTCTTTTTCTTTCTTTCTTTTAGAATTCTGAATTGTTGCTACCCTTTTTTCTGTTTTGCTTTTTTTTCTTCTCTTTAAATAAAATTTTAAAAATGTATAATTGCTATTGTAAAAAAAGAGGAAATAGGAAGCACTATAAGAGATATAGCTGCATGTATGTTTAGGTGTGTGGGATTGATGACCATATTTCTAGGTTCTTGCTGGATTGTTGAACAGATCTGTTTGCACTCTCACTGCTTGCGTGTCTACTTTGTGTGCTTTAATTTTGTAACTTGAAAAACTATTTCTAAAAGAACAATATGTAATTTATCAACTAGTGATTTCTTACTGTTTATCTTCTTGAAATTCTGTGATATTTCTATCCTTTTTCTGTTTTTTTTCTTTAAATAAAAAAAAAGAGAGAGAGAGAGGAGTCAGGTCCCTGGGCATTTTCTGAGTGTGTAGCCTTGGGAGGATGGCAAGGAGAGAGAAGGTGAAGGGTTTGAGTGCCAGGAGAATCCGTGGCCTTGGCAAGAAAGAGTCTCATCACAAAGCAAGTCTTTATAGTTCTCTTGTGAGCATGCCAGGCAAATCAGTAGCTGAAAACTCATTTTATCTGCCAATGAACAGCACTGATCTGAGACCCACCATTGGATACTAAGGCGCCACATCTCACATCTTCACTGTCTGTCTATAATGAATGAAAAGCCAGATTTCCTTCCAAAGGTAGGGGATCATGCTTTCTTCTTGGGACCAAGTGGAGAACTAGTGATGTTGTCATGAGGAGAACTGACCCTCCTCTCTAGCCGCAGGTGAGAGCACTGGCAACGTTTAGTCAAACTCCAGTAGGACGTTTCACAGAGTTACTGATGTAGCAAATTGAATATTGACCTTCCCAAAAGGTACATCCCCATTATACACATTAGAACTTATGAATTTCCGTGTATAAAGCATCTTTGCAGATATAATGAAGCTAAGAGTCATAAGAAAGATAATCCTGGGTTGGGCCCACTTGCTTCTATAAGGATAAGTGTCTTTATAGAGAGCCATATGACAGGGACACACAAAGAAGAGAGGTGATGTGACCACAGAGAGGAGCCCCAAGTTATGTTGCCCTCAGGCAAGGAACCTTTGGCATAGCCAGAGCCTGGAAGAGACAGGAAGGAAGGATCCCAGGCCCTCCAGAGAGAACACAGCTTTTCAGACACTTTCACTTGTCCTTCTGGCCTCCAAAACTGTGAGAAAATAGATGTCTATTGTGTTAAGCCACCCAGTTTGTGACAGTTTGTCACTGCAGCCTGGGAAACTAATCCAGTGGGACCGTGCTGAGAGATGATGTGATGGGAGACACAGAATCTGATTTAGATGAAAATTGAGTTTTGTCTCTGGATTTGCTGCTTGTGTCCAAAGTGGGATTTCTTAAACATTGTGCCAACAGGTCTATTTCCTTTTGTGCTCTTCATTCATTTATTCCTCATGACAGAGAGCTGGGACCATGGCTCCCCTGAACACACTACTCAGGACGAGAGGAGGTTGACCAGACCCCCACAGTGGTTCATGTGCTAATAAAAATGGTCACACACTGTGGAATCTTTATACAGAAACTATCTCATTTAACCCTCAAAATAATACTATAAGGTTGGTATTATTCTCACCCCCATCTTACAGACGAGGAAACTGAGCTTCTGGAGGTCATGTAACCTGTTCAAAGTCACTTGGAAAATGCAGGTGAAGCCAAACCTTGAACCCAGGTCTGCCTATTCTCCATAATATATATATAATCCATAGCATTATGCAAGGCTCCAGCCCCATAAGAACATTGACCTGGCATCCCAGGCATACAGGTGTGCAGCTGCCTTATGAGAAAGGACATTTTCTGAACATTATTGGCATTGACATTGGAGTTTCTCTTTGTCTCTTTGGCAGTGAGGGTTTGAGCAATGAATTGATTAGAATTAAGATGCTAAGATGACCTAGTTACCCTGCTAATGGCAGATGGATAGCAAAACACCTACATTCACAAGGAAATGATGTCAGAACTGGAACCAGTAAAGCTCCTCCAAACCCCATAGGCTGTGAGGTTCTTTCTCTTGGTGTGAGCTGGAACATCCACTGTTACATGGTTCCAGCTCATTGCCCCAGCTGGAAGGCAAAGAGAAGGTGCTAAGGAGAAAAGCTCTGACAGGAACAATGGACACTATTTGGAGTCCTGTCTTTGTGGGGCTGTGACTCAGGTGGGCTCTGTCAGGGGTCGCTGTGTTTTCGAGTCACTTTTTCAAAGTCTGGGCTGATCTCCCTTTTGCTGCGATTGAGGCACACCCCAGTGTGGCCAATATGCTGGCTTCACCCTGTCTTCCCAGCATTCCATGTGGCAGGGAGTGCAGCTTCAGGGAGACAACCGTGGGCCTGCCAGACTTCCTCCCATGCAGACCTCTGTGCAAGATAAAGTCAGGCCAGGCCTTACCACAGGACAAGCACATAACAAATCCCCCTCCAGCCTCCTCTTGGGTTTATTGTTCTACTGCAGTTGTTTTGAGTATGATCAAAAGGAAGGAAGAGCTCTGTGCTATCAGGCTGAGGAAGAAGGATGCTCTCCTGACCGCTCCTGTTGCCCTTGGCCACTTCATTTTAAATGTGAGGAAACTGGAGGGCAACGTGCAGCCTAACCCTGTGCACACTGTGAGGAGCAGCCAGCCACAGCTGAGCCACACCGGACCCTGGGGGAGGCAGCAACTCTCTCCAAATCAGTGACAGCACCTTGGTGGTTCACCCCTGGTCCTTTTCCCCTATGTAGGCCAGAGCACAGGGTCATTGACAGTTTGGGTCAGGAGCTGGAAGTAGGCCCTGGAATGGCCAAATTCCCCATTGTTTATCGCTTGGGCTAAGAACTAAGTCCATAAGGCCACAACTGTTGGAAATAATAGGCCAGAAAAGGAACTTCCCAAGTTTGGCTGGCTTCATGCCTACTTCTTAAGATAGTAAACAGATCAAGTTCTTGGGAAATGTAGTCAACCTCAGGACTTTCAGGCTTTCCTGTGCTAGGCCCAGGTTCAGGCTAGAGGTGGACAGAGTGCCACGTCAGCACCATGGCTTGGCTCCTACAAAGAGCTGGACCAGAGAGGGTCAGTTTGCCTTTGTGTACACTTCAGAGGTAGGGAGGGTGGTACCGAGTGTTCCTCTGGCAGACTCGCAGGCTCCATGGTCCTTTATCTCTCATGAATGTCTGCCCTCTCCAGTGTCAGACATATCCGCCAGGTGCCTGGCCGCCTCAACCCCTCACCTTTGTCTGGGCTGAAAGGCCACGTGTGAGCCATCAAAAGCATCAATGGGAGAAGACGTCAATGTGCTTCCTCAACCAGAAAGGTGGTTTCAGTTTGGCCAAAGCAGCCCAGCCAAACAAGCAAAAGCCTGTCAATTGAAAGATGGGGCTGCTGGGAGATCACACAACAAAATGGGAACCATTATCAGACTTGTCCCAGCCCGAAGGAGGCAGTCTTTGAAGCCACAGACAGGCTGAACAGAACTTTCCACCTGAGAGACGCTGGAGATGGGAGGTCAGGCTATAAGCAGCCCCCACAAAAACTGATCAAAGCCTGCTGCAGAAAGGAGGGGGCACACAGCTGCAGGCCAGCTCCCCCCATGGGGCCGCCCAGGACTTTCTGAAGGAAACTGGGCTGCCTTTGCAGGGACCTGTGGGAAAACCCAACACAGATGCACTGTGCCGCCAAGCCCCAGAGCTCTGCTGGGAGAGAGAAAAATAAACCCCTCAGTGGTCCTGAAAAGAAAAGGGAGGGAATCAAAGCATACAACAAATGCAAAGACCACCCACCTGATGTGCGCCTACCTTTCGGAAACAAATAACTCCTGGCTTCCAAGGCATACTTCTGAAAGAACAAACGGACTGAACGCTGCCGCCACAAAGCTCCATGCACCAGGGGATTTGTGGGAAGCTGAGGCCCTTTCTAAGCATAGGAAGCTTAATTTAAAGTGGTGCCTATTCAGGGGCTTCCTTGCATCTGCTTTCTTCCCTGGGAACCTGAAGGACAAGAACCCTTACTAAGGAAGGATGAGGATGCGTCTCTCAGACTGGACGGTCCTATCTGCCAAGGCCCATTCTGGAGGCATCTTCTTGACAGACCCAGTGCAATGAGGGCAACTGTGAGCAGTGGATCCTGGTGAGACAGCTTCTCTGTGGCAGTCTTAGCCCACCCTGCTTGGCTTCACCCCTCCTTCTCCTGCCTGAAGCCCCCTTTGGAGGACCGGCTGTTCACCGAGCCTACAGTTTGATCTTTTCTCAAGTGGGTGCAACAAAGCTAAGCCACTTCCCCTCTACTCAGTCCTTCTCAAAAGAATGGGAGACCCTTTTCTTCTTGGGAATGGGCTTAGAGGGAGAGAAGGGGCATAATAATGTGGAAACCTTGGAAGATTTGGGTGGAGGAGAAAATGGCAAAAAATGGCTTTGTGGAGAAGCACTTTAGGGAAAATGAAATGAGAAACTTCCAGAACTACTGGTTTAACCACTGACATTCCTTGCAGAATGAATAGAGGGCTAGACAGAGGGCCTCAGGGAGGAGGGAATAACTAGCTTCTACTGACACTCAGTAGATTTAGATCTTTGTTTTACTTGACCCTGTGAGCTGGTTGGGGTTATCTTCATTTTACAGGTGACAAGACAGAGAGAGAGGTGACCCAGGCTCTCTGAGGACATACATGGAACTGTCAAACTGGAACTCAGCCCTCAGGCAGCCTAGCTCCAAAGTTCACACACTTTCCTACTCCTTCCAGTCCCACCCCACCTCTCAGGACTGCAAAGATGTTATTAGATGTTCCCTAAATATTTATTAGATGGAACTGGACTGAGCAGCTGAACACACGCAGATCCTTTGAGGGTCCAGGTTATGGAAAGAAATTCTTCTCTGAGATAGCAAATAAAATCCTGCTTGGAGGTATAAGGAGACCCTTTTTGAAATGAATACCTAATAAAATTTATGTGGATCCCCAAAAAGAAAGATAGACGGAAACTGGAACTATATAAAAAGCAGAGTAGGTATAATAAAACTTCACAGGGTTGTCTTTTATCCAGGAAGCACAAAGCATCTCAGGCATTAATTATGTCTTTGGTAGGCACACGTTCACTGTACCCCTTGTTTTAAGCACAAAAACCTTTAGCAATTCTTCCAGTATAAAAAGCTTTAGCAAGTCTCCCCAAGGTGATCGAGAGCTGGGCCTAAAGCACAGCCTGGGCCCCCAGATCTGCAATATTGGATGCTACTTCCAGCTATGGCTCCTGACTCAGCAAAGAGAACCAAGGGGTTTTTGGGGAAGTTTTGGGGAGCAGGGTTGCTCAAAAGCCTAAGAAATGAAGCTGGGCAAAACTGAGGAATTAAGCCTCAGCTTTGGCCTTCACAGAGTATAGATACCCTTTGCCCACCCAGATGCATGTTCTTAATTGAGGCACGTGGTCATTTGTGCACCTCGGAGAGTTTGCTGAGAGTCACCAGGGTACTGAGGTCTGGGCAGAGCCACTCAAATTTAGGTAATGCCACACCAGACAATAAACACCTCTTTCAATGGAGGCTAGAGAAAGGTGCCTGCTGTCCAGCCACAAAGGTGGAGAAGAAACTCTGCTGGTGACTATGGCACTGGCATGTGGAGGCTAAGAGTCTAGAGAGAGAAAAGGGAATGAAACTTTCTCTAGAAAGAGAAAGTCTCTGAAAATTCTCAGGTAGAAAGCAGTCATCCTTTTTCTGCAGATTCATTTCCAATCTTGTCTTTTCCTGGCAGAAAGATAGGTAGATGACAGAAAGATGGATACAAAGATGGATGGATGGATAGATAGATAATATTTTAGTGGCTCTCTACAAGGAGCATCAGACACAAATTCCCTCCCTAGACAGTTGAGACCACTGGTGGCAGGGCTCCTCTGAAGCTCCGGTGTTACTTGCTCTCCTCTTGATTTCCATGCAGTGATTTCCCTGTTTGAGCTGCAGGCCCCAGGGAGACCAGGGCTCATAGGCCAATATAAGCACAGCCTGAATTGACAGAGTGTACAGTTCAAGCTGATTTGAAAGACTGTCAAATTTCAAGCAGCTCATTGTCATTGTGTGTTTTCTTGCATATTAAAGTTCAACAGCTACTATGAGAAGGGCCTATGTTGTAGTAATGGCTTTCAAACTGACATCTAAGGGACCCCTCAGAGATTCCCTAAAGCATAGATGGGGAAAGGATCAGAATGGAGCAGAAGCAGATGGGATCATACACACACACACACACACACACGCACACACACACTCATTCCCTAACCAAAGAAACTCTGCTTCTACCAGTTTTGTGCACTGCACTTTTGTTTGAAGATTTATTTGAAGAAAGAACTCTCCTGGGGAGGTGGAATTTATAAGCAAAGGCTCTGGACAAAGTACATGCACTTCTAGTCCAGCCCTCGCTCCAGCTCATTGGGGCTCAGAGGGGAATCTGTCAGCATACCATGACTAAGCTGTGCTGTGTGGGTCGATGCAAATAAGACATTACTTCTTGTCCTGATCCACAGAGCAAGAACTTGGACACATGAAGTCTATCCAGCTTTGGGAAATAAAAAATGAATATGTCCATCAGCCAATCCATCAGTGCAAAGACAGTGCCCACTTTGCATGTGTACTGCTGAGAGAATTAGCAGAAAAAAACGATGCTCAAGAGCTATCCGGGTAGGGTAAGAAATTCTCTTATCTACCAGCTTTTACTGGTAGTAGAGGTCACTTGGGGTCCATTTTTATCTCCTTAATTTCTATCCAAATTTGTCCTTGCCTATGTGACTCTAGTGCTTCCCTTCCAGATTTTCAGAGGACACAGTGCACCCCAGGCAGCCTGGGCCTGGAATAATTGGAGCAATAAGAGAAGACAAAGTAGGACCCCAGCCCTGGACTTCCAGAAATACTTTGGTAAGCCTCTACAGCCTAGTTGCAGACAGAGTGGAAAATAAACTCTTGAAAGAGTCCAGAAGAGCCCTCATTAGCAAAAGAAACTCATGCAAGAGATTAGAAGGGGTGATTTTTGTTCCTGCATTTCACCTCACATCCACATGCAAGTTTAAAAAGCCACCATCCCAGCACTCAGGCTTGAGGGAAATGCTACAAACTGAAATAACAAACCTCTGGTGACCCTCCTCTGTGTTACCTCATTACCTCCTAAAGGTGAGTGAAAAACAAAGGCAAACAGACCTAGGCCTGTCCTGGTTGTGCTGGAGCCAGCTGGAATGTGGCTCTGTGTGTGCGTGCATGTGTGCACACACCTGGGAATATAAACATCCTTGGCTTTCAAGTTCCAGTGTGCTGTAGGTGTGGCAAAGGGGCAAAGGGTCCTTGTGTCTGTGAGGAGAAGGGGAGTACCTGCCTGCCTCGGTACTTGGGGTTATGTATGGGGAGACTCGGGATGGAAATTCTAGGACAGCATGTGTCTGGCTAAGGGCAACTCATTGTGTGGTTATGTGTTGGGGAACACTGAGGAGATTTCTCTTAGGTTGTGTGTGCATGCGTGGTGTGTACCTGCATTCAAGCATGGAGTGGGGAAGCTGGGAGCAGGAAAGTTTTGAGAGTCTCTGAAAATTCTCAGGTAGAAAAAAATCTGGCAACTCCCCATACCACAAGTTGGTACACATTCACTGCTTGTAAAGTTCATTTCCTGTGTTAGTTACCAGCCCTTGTTTATACAGGACACAAAATGTGACTGATAGCAGGCATTCCAGGTCTTGGGGGTGAGCTGAGGGAGGGTGTGGTGTGATAGGCTGGGAGAGCTGGCGGAGGAAGGTCCCTGCCCTATTTCTTTTGAATGATAAGTAAAATCTGTTTTCCATATTGAAGCAGAGCCTCCACTCATTTGAGGAAAGAAAGTACAGCTTTAATTTTTAAATTGTGTCCTTCATTGTTCTGGAGCCACTTTAGCAGCGTGTTGGCTTCCACAGTGGCAACTTGAGCTCTCTTGTGTGTGTTTATGCGTCTTCAAACTCATCCGGCTGGCTCAATCTTGAGCTTTAG
Source organism: Hydrochoerus hydrochaeris (assembly GCA_004027455.1). NCBI lineage: Eukaryota > Metazoa > Chordata > Mammalia > Rodentia > Hydrochaeridae > Hydrochoerus > Hydrochoerus hydrochaeris. The sequence goes on along the minus strand of PVLA01004546.1, from coordinate 146,897 downwards.
TTTGTCAGCCCAGTCCCAGGAAGTGTTTATGAGCATTTTCACTCTGCCTACTTCTGGCTCCACTTTGTTTGGTAGCACAGGAGAGTAACATTTGACTCAAATGCCCTGCTGTTTGTGTGAGGGCTCCAGGTTGTGTGAGGAGTTGGACCAGACCCACCAACACAGTCGCATGGGCAGGCCTTTCTAAACAGCAAGTTATGAGGAGAAACTGCGCTCAACAAACAAACTCCTTGGTGCAGGACCTTCTCTGTGTCCACCTTGCCAGTATGTCCATCCATGCAGTGCCTGGTTCATGACAGACACTCAGTGACCACTAACTCACTGTGGTAGATGGCATTCCACTCAAGTTGTGATGCTGTAGCAGAGGTACACAGTGAGAGCATCACTCCTCAGGATGGCTCAGGACCCTGTTAAACCAGGTCCTGCACATCCACCCTGTCCTGATGCCTCTGTTCTAGCTATGCTATGTCCCTCTATTCTTCCTCTCATATAGACTCAGAGAAGACTCACCAATCTCCTAGCTGTTGGGTTCCACAGAACAGAGAGCCTGAACCTATCAGGAAACCATGTCTAGACCAAAAGGACTGTGAAGACCATCATACAGCCTTTGGTGTTGTCCATAGGCTCTCTGGCAGACAGAAGTTAGAGCTGTGTTCCCCATAGCTTCAAAGCCTAAGCCCTCTGAGTAAAGGCTGCTTCTGAGTGCAGAGTCCCCAGGAAGTATCAGGGAACTCAAAAATGCTGACCAGGCTGTTTTCCAGGCTGTTCCCTGATTCGTGACAAGAGTCTGGTTAATGGTGCTTCTGCTCAGTGGAAGTCTTCCATCACCCCCAGACAGTTTACACCCTCTACTTACTGACAGTACTGAACAATAGCAGGATTCTAAAGACTGGGACTCATGACTCCTCAGTGAATTCTGGAACTGTTTGAAGTGCTGCTAGAGTTTGAAGAAAAGCTTGTCAAGGTTACAACAGTGGGAATGGAGGCAGTGATGTACAGACCACCAGCCTCTGCAGGAACTTCAGGTCCTGTCCCCTGAGGGCCCTGGCACAGAGCTGACTGCCTGTGCAAGCTGGTGGCTCTGATCTATGATTCCAGCCAGCCTTCAGAGTGCTCCAGTCTACCATGGGTTCAGCCTGGGTTGAATATCTCAGCTTAGCTGGAAGGGTCTCCATCAGGAGCCCAAGCTCCAACCTGTAAGAACCAAGTTCCTGTGGGGAAGTCCTGCTGCTCCAAGGAGGCAGCTTTCCCAGTGTCATCCATTTACCTGCCAAGACTAGTCCCTGAAAGGATGCCAATTTCTCTGTCTTCCCTACTTGTCCCTAAAAGATCACAAGAATTATTTAGCCCCTGAGAGCCCGGGAAGGATGCCTGATAACATTTCCAGCAAGTAGCGTTTGTATTGAAGGCCTGTCACTCAGGGTTTGCTTTCAGGGAAGGGCAACATTCAACTGCTTCACCTTCCCTAACTACCCACAAGTGTCTTCGTGTCTCTGTCACTGTGCCTGTCATGCAGCCATTTCCTCTTTTATTTGCTCTGTCCTGGCTAACCTTGGAGCCTCTGAAATGCCAGGAACTGTCTTAGAGCCATGCTAGGGGAGTAGGGTGACCACTTGGGGCCGCAGCTGAAGACCTGGGTGGAGAACACCCAACACTCTCTAGCCATTGGGTGTTGGGGAAAGTGAGTAAAATCTAGCTTGATTTTCATCTCCACTCCCTGATACTCAGCACTACTTTCCTTTACCTTGTAAATGGAGACAGAGTACCCCACCTCCCACCCACTACACTGTGAAATCATAGGTGCCAGGACTTGGCCAGTGTGACACACGAGTTGTCATGTTAAAGTACCCCAGCCCCCTTCATCACTGTCATCAGACAAACAGAGGGATTGCTCTGTGGCTCAGAGACCCAGCTCCTCCTAATTGTGCTCCTTTCCAGGTGAGCTTAGTGTGTCGCAGCTCAGCAACTGCTCCTTTACCTGTGAGATGGGAGTAGGGTTGTCAGGGCAACGCTTTGCATCTTGACTCAATTGCATGACTGTTGGTATTGCTTTTTAGTACCATGAGTTAAATGAGCATAAAGATGCTTTCCTGAAGGGTGATTTCTAGAAGCAACCTAGATTATAATGTAGGAACTGAGTGAATCCTAAATCTGTCCTTTGTTGTCATATAAGTAGAGTGCCTGCCCTATAAGACTCAGCATAGTTCTCTAGCTCAGAGATTGACAAACTTTCACAGTAGAGTGGCAGATAGTAAAAATTTTCAGCTTTGCAGACCACAGTGTCTCCACAATTACTACTAAAGTAGCCACAGACAAGACATAAATAAGTGATTCCTGCTATGTTCCAATAAAACTTTATTTATAAAATCAGCTAGGCTGTGTTGACCATAGTTTTCTGACCCCCACTTTAGCTTATGGTAGGTGCCCTTCAAGAACCTGGGAAACTAAATTGTTGAAGATAGTTGAACAGAGACTTCCACTTGTCTACAGCCTTGATTCTAACTGTTTACATAGGCCCAGATCTGTGTTCCTGCCATGGGGTCACAACAACAAGACCTACATCTCTTCTTCACTCCCTCCTCAAGCTTTGAGAAATCACAGGCACATTCGATGCAGCTGCTTAATGGAGAGCAGAGTTTTTGTGCCTCCCAGGATCTGTTCCCTTCCCCCTCCCCACCCAGGGCCTTTCCCCTTCATTCCAACTTTGTGGGACACACAATTTGTAATCTCTTAAAACCAAAGATGCAAGGTCTCTGATTCGTGTAGTTTAAAATCAGCTGCAACCTATTAATGGCCCAGAACCCCAAGACAGATTTTAGGAAACAAAAACACTGGACCAAATTAGACTGAACTGGCCCTCTGTCTCCAGGGGAGGGAGACGGAGGAGGAGGCTGGGGTGGGGGAGTGGCCATGTGGTTTCAATTAATTTGGTTCTCTTCCTAAAGCTAATTCACCCAACACAAAGCATGTACAGCACCATAGCAGCGGCCAGCCTCAGTAGCCCTGTCTCCCTGGTAGAAGCCCTGGGCCTTGTTGGTGGGCTGTGGCAGGGGCTGGTTGTATCTGTAATTAACAGGTTTCAAAGTAGTTATTTTGGAAAAGAGAATTTCAGTGGTGCATTAAAATCCTTTCATCAGCCATCAGCTGGCGTCCCAAGGCCTTCAACAAGGTCCTTGCCACCTAAAGGCTTGAGAGCACACTGAATTCCCGGGGTCTCGCTGGAGAATGTGGAAGCTTTCACCATGGGTTTTACGAGGCTAATGGTTGCCGTGATTTTTATTATGTTGTTTGGTTACTGGGATTGTAAAAATGTTTCTCTCTTCCTAGAATACCTAGGGTCATTACAAAGAAAAGTCCTGTTTTACAGAAGTTACATAACAAGAGCCATGGCCCTGTCATGGGAAAAGAGTTGGCTGTAGCTCTGGGCTGGGGAAATGATGAGACTGGGAGAGCCAGGGCTGTTGGCCAACACCCAGTCCTGACTGTGAGCTGAGGAAACTGAGGCCCAGAGAGATCTTCCAGCTGAAGCCAGTCTGGAATATTCTGATGGCCCTCCCTGTCAAGTATTTTCCTTTTTCCAGTGTCTTAAGGCTGTGAATAGAGTTGGGATCTTTCTAAGAGCAAAAGGCAATGGTTGGAGTCAGAGCCAGCTGAAAGTCAAAGGCTAAGGTAGACATAGGAATGATCCCCACCAGTTCGGCTTTGTGTCTCCTCTGAGCCTGGAAAGGCAGCGCCGCGGCTCTGAGAGGAAAGAGTCACTGGAGCTCTCAAGTGGCACCCATGGCCTAAGCTGTGGAAGGGAGAGAAGTAGATACTGAGCCCCACAAGCCACAGAGATGATTTTTTACTGCTCTGGATCTGAAACTTGGTCAAGTTCCCAGAATTACCAAAGAGGGTGACAGGAACTTTGGTTAAGCTTGTGTTATTTGCTAAATGCAACATTATATGGGCTTTATTCACATTTTGAGGATGGCTACCTTCTAGACTCCTCTGTTATGGAAGACATAAAAACTATTCTGGGGGAGGTGCTCAAAAAAAGAAGAACTTTAAAGAAACAGGCCCTGCACTCAGTCAGACACTTGTGAGAACTAGTCCACAACAAATCCATAAAGCATGTTCAGAGACTTAGAGGGTGCCAGAGCTGGGAGAGAAACTGAAGTCCAGTTAGGCCAGGATTTCATTGTGCAAATAGGAAAACTGAGGCTTCAGCGCATGTCCAAAGTTATATAATTGGCATAGCGAGTCTGGCCCGTGGTTCCTGACTCTCAGCACCGGGCTGTCCAATTCACCCGTGTTTTATCGCCCCACTGCTTCCCTTTCAGCTTGATATGTTTATCTATTCACTCAATATTTATTGACCTATCTATTAGACATTTCTAGGTGCTGCTCCTTTTGTTTCTTTGAAATGAGACACATTTCTATGAAACATGTTAAAGAAGAAATTTCCTTCCCAAATCCAGATTTTAGGAAAGTGAGGTGACTTTTGTGAGCTTGGGGCAGCCACAAAGGAAACAGCTGGCATTCTGGGTGTGCCTCTCAGATGGGTACAAAATCTCATCATGCAAGGATTGGATCTACCTAGACTACCTTTGCTTGCAGCCACCTCTCCTCCTAGCAGACACCAAGGCAGTGTAACCCAAAGGATTCTGGGAATGGAAATCAAAGGGAATTCTCTGGATCCAAATTTGAATGTGTGTCAGTGGGAAGCCAGGCCAGTTGAAGGCATGCAGTTTGCACAGGTCTCTCCGTCTGTTTCCCATCATTCTCCTCCTACAGTTTGCTTGTCAGTCCTTTACTCTTGTTTACCTCTCTGTGAATAATTTCTCAATTATAAATCAGAGAACTTGGCACTGAGTTTTGTATTATCTGTGATCTTTAACTTTCCCAGGGCAGAAAAAATTAAACCAGCAAATCTCTTTGTTTCTCATGGTTCAGCATCCAAATCAGGAAAGTACTGATCTGTGGAGGGTGAGCTAAGCCTGGGTCTACTCTGCCGCCACCATTCACTCAAGGTAATCAGTCATGCGTGAATCCATCCACCCATCCATCCATCCACCCATCCAACACATTCAGAGAGCACCTATGCGACAGACTCTATTCTAGAAGCAAAAGACACAGAATTTTTAAAAAGACAGTGTTTCTCCTTAGCCTGTTGACATCTTAGTGCTAGTGAAAGTAAGCAAACAAACTAAAGAAACATGTACAGGAATATCTGGTTTCTCAGAGATTGGTCCCAAGGATCTCACAGATACCAAGGTCCACAGATGCTCAAGTTCCTTAGATAAAATGGTATAGTATTTCCTTTAACATATGCACATCCTCCCACATATTTTACATCATCTCTAGATTTATAATACCTATGACAGTTGTAGATACTCTGTAAATAGCTGTTGTACTGTGTTGAGAAGGGATAATGACAAAGAAAACTGTCTATACATATTCAGTATAGTAGTACAGGTTTTTTTCTGAGTATTTTCAACCTGTGGTTGGCTGAATCTACAGAGGCAGAACTTGCAAATGCAGAGAACTGACTGTATATACATGTGATAAATGCCTTAAAGAATCAGAGCACGGTAAGAGATGACAGAGTGCACTGTTCATGACATTTGATCAAAGACCAAATGAAGAGAGAGTAAGCCATGGTCAATCCTGAAGAGCACTCCAGGAGGAAGGAGCAGCAAATGCAAAGACAGATACTGTTTGGTGTATCTGAGGAACAGCAAGGAAGAGGAAGCCAGAGACTGGACCAGAGTGATGAACAAGATTAGCTTACGAGAGCCAGCTGCGGAAGCGGCATCTTTGGATGTTGTGCTGGGAAGCATGAGATGTCCTTGGCAGCTGGAGAGTAGGGGTTGAGGCACAGAGACGAATACTCAGAGGCTGCAGAGAGGCCGATGAGGCAACGGCCTCAGACACACATGGCCCTGGCAGCTGCACCGCATGGGAAGAGCCACAGGTGGAAACTGTTGAGAGCTACACGTTTTAACAGGGTGAGGCTGGGCTGGGAGTGCACCATCTCCCTGGTTAGTCCTAAGTCCAGAAAAAAGGAAACCGTGCTTTTTAAACAGGTGGGTTGGGACTGGTGAGTCAAAATCCTTAGCCATCTGGACCGTGGCAGGCTCTGGAAGGCAACTGGTGCAGGTCTCGAGCCCCTAGCTGGCTTGTTTGGTCCTCATTGAGGTCTTTCTTGGGGCCTCCAGACTGGCAAAAAGCAGGATCAAATTCTGACCCAGACTTTAGGGAGTCTGGCTTTATTTTTGGCTGATTGTGTACTTTCCAGTCAATTTCCTTCCTAGGCCCTTTCACTCTGCTAAATGCAGGCCAGTACCAAGCCTAGACATGCATGACTACATTTAAATCAATTAAGTTGAAATAAAATTAAATTTGCCATTCCTCAGTTTCCCTTGCTATGTTTCAAGAACCTGATAGCCACACAGGGGTGGAGCTGCCAAGTCACAGGACAAGAGGAGATTTCCATTGTGGCAGGAAATTCTGTTGGACAGTTTCAATTCTTTAAAAAGAGGAATCCAGGAGATTTGAACAAGTTAACATGCACAAAGTAAAGGACATTTTGCTTGCCACCTCATAGGGTCCAGCAAAAGGTGGTCCCACGATTTGACATCTGAGTCTCCATGCACTACTCTGCTACTGGCTGACTGTGGCAAGTGAACCTGTCTTAGGTTCAGTTTTCTGATGTGTAAAATGGGAATAATATGTACTTCTGAGTAATTTCCTACAGCATAGCATAATCCTCACTTTCCTCATTTCTCCCTGGAGTCATAAGAGCTTCAGCTGCCTTATCCAGACCAGAATTAGGAAGCCCCAATCCTGCTTTCGTTGGTAGGAAGATTGACATATTGTAGCTCAGTAATGGATTCCCAAAATTCCATCCATCTGGAAGACTTTGACCATGGTTAGTGAGTGGTATGAAGTTCTAACAAAGCAAGTGGACAAGTCTGATCAACAAAAACAATCACTTTGCCCCAAGTGAGATATTGACCCTAGAGTCTTCAGATGCTCTGAAAAGAGCCTTGGTGCCCCCCCACCCCCCCTTCTTTCTCCCTATGCTTCCTGCTGGGGCTGTGGCTCCTGGAGAGAGGCCCTTAAGCAACCCTTCTGCTATCTCAGTCTCCATCAGTTTTCCTTTTTACACTTTGGGGTTTTGTTGTTAAAGGTTTATTATAGACAGGCAGGTAGAAGCAGGGATTTGCCTGGGGCTGGAAGGAAGTTATTTGCCAGGTCAGGATAAGGTGTGGTTTAAGAATTAGAGCTGGAATTCCCTTCACCTGCTTCATGCATTTCAGGCAACATTTGTTTTTAAGTCCCAAATTACCTGCTAGTATTTCTAGGCCTGAGATCCTATCTCCCTGGCTGTTTTGTTTCATTTCTGATAAGAAAGACAGAAAAAAAAAAAAAAAAAAAAAACAAAGTGAGAGGCTCAAGAACAACATTCCTGTATTCCCTTAAATAGAATTTGGCACAGGGAGTGATTTGCTTCACTGTTTCCTAAAAAGTAGGAGGAGAGGGCCTTAGAAACTCTGCCCCCGAGGCCTGGTTGGGACCTGGAGCAGTGAGTGCAACTGGGTGCTCAGGAAACTCAGGGAGCAGCCCCAACTGTCTGTGTCGGACAAAACTCCCTAAAATCTCTCCTCCCTTCCAACTGGTCCACCTGCAGCTTTTTCTTCTTGCACACCCCACTTTCAAGCTGCTGGGGAATCCTATGGGCTCCCCCTTCAAAATTCAACCATTGCCACCAACCCCACTGGCAGCATCCGCCTCTTCCCCTGTTCAACGGCCACAATCTCTCAGTGGCCTTCTCCTTTGCACTTTCCCTACTTCTACTTACTCTTGAATATATTCTCAATATAATAACCAAATCAGGTCCCATTCTCCCTCTCCCTGAAACCCTTCCAAATGACTTCCAAATGGTTTCCATCTCATTCAGAGTAAAAGCCACAGTTCTTACCATGACCGCAGAGGTCCTAAATCATGTGATCCTGTTAGCACACCGACTGCCTTCCCCCCATCTCCCGCTCATTCATTCTTCTCCAGTCACATCAGCCGTCTTGCTTTCTTCAAACACACCAGATGTATGTCCACCTCAGGGACTTGGCTGCAGCTGCTCCCTCACCTTTCCAAATCTTCTCGTGATGTCTCCTCGGCGAGGCTGACCTGACCCTGAGCATCCTCATTCATCTCAAAAGCTGTCCATGACTCGTGTTTCCACGTCCTTCTTGACCTGATCCTACCCTTCCCCCTTATCATTCTCTAACATGTGATGTAACTCCTTTATATGTTTACTGTTTCTCTTTCTCCTTTTAGAACTATTAGCCTCATGAGGACAGGGATTTGGGTCTGTCTGCTTATAAACAGCTCACAGCTGCTCTTCTCTTCCCGTTGGTGACCCGCTCTTAGAGACAAGGATTCTCCAGGGAGCCAGACCTGAGAATGATTAGAGTTAAAGCAAGCCCAAACACTGCTGTGCAAAAAACTCCAACAATCCATGGCTAGGGGAGAGTTAAAACTCACGTAAGAGTCTTCAGTAGGCCAAACTCAGAAGAAGCTGGGCAGCAGAAACCGAGTCCAAGTAAGGGAACAAGAAGTAAACAAGAATGATGGTAGCTATGAATAACAGGAAATTAATAAAATAAACAGTGAGGACTTTTTAAAGATATGGATGACAATTTTCAAATGTTTTAGTCTAAATGAGTCCTCTGTCAATGTAAACCCTCCAAGAGCTTTTGTGTTCAGGAGTATCTACCAATAAACCCTATGGTGGCCTGTCTCTAGGACAGCCTCCAAAGAGCCTCGTCACTCAGCAGTCACTTCCCTGTGTATCTTTTCCCCATTCTGAATCAGGGCTGGTCCACAGGACAAACAGAAAATGGCAGAAGTGATGGGGTGTGATTTCAAAGACTAAGTCATAAAAAGGCCTACAGGTTCCTGCTTGGCCTCTTCCTTTCACTTGGGAGAAAACCAGTGACTATGTTTTGCAGACTGGACAAAACCATATGGAAGAAAACCAAGTCCTCCTGCCAACAGCCAGCAACCTCTAACCACGCTTGTGAGCAAAGGTGGATCCTCCAGCCCCAGCCAAGCCATCAGATCACTGCAACCTACTGAGACCCCAAAGCAGCATAGCCCAAAAAATGCCCTCCCTGAATTCCTAGGGCCCCCACAACTGTGGGAGAGAACAAATGATTTTTGTTGTTTTAAGCAAATAAGTTTTGGGGTACTTTGCTATAATGCAATAAATAATTTACCATATTAAGAATTAAAGCAGAAAAATATTCATTTGTTGGTTTTAAATTTTTATTTATATGAATAAATTAATATTTAGCAGTGCATTAAAACTTACTAATTCATTAATTGGTTAAGACGTTTAAAATAAAATATTTTATCATAAAAGGAGCTGTCTTCAAAAAAACCCCCAAAATTTAATGAGAAAAGTGTTCTACATTTTTGCAAACTCTAATGTCTGGCTTAATAGAAGACAGCTGGATTCCCATATCTATTTCTGCATTCAATCAACTGTGATAATGTTTTGGTTGAAGTATGTGAAAGAAACCCAGCCTCCCATACATAGGTTGTTGGAAAAGGAAGGACCATTTTAATGGCCTTTTCAGATCATTATGAATATTCTTCATTGACACATACCTACACTCAACTAATGGTAGTTTAAAGGTTAGTTGCAATTTGAAGTTATATCAGTGAATTTTTGTGCTCAGTTATATTAAAATCCATTAGGTCTGGCTTGTGCTTTGAATAGATCATTTGCCCAGGCATGATGTTTTTAATGTTATGCATGGGTCATTTGGAAAATATTGCTTTATTAAATTACACAGATCTTTTCACTTTAATATATGCCACAATGAAAACTAAAATTTCGAACTTGTTAGCATTACCTCCTGATCTCATCAGAAACTTCTGTAAGAAGAGGGAAGGTGTTGAGATCACTGTGGCAGATACAAGCTTTCAAAAATTCCAGTGTTTACTCAGCATCTCTGTTTAGACAATAAATACTGTCAGTTATCTGTCTTAAGTCGACAGTCACTGTCTGAACAACCACAAGCTATTCAGTGCTTTTGCATTAACCTGCTGTTCCGCAGAAGTGACTAGCTCTGCTCACAACTCAACACTGACCTAGGTCCTTTGTACTTTTCCAAAGCAACTTCACACTGCAGAATGTACCAGCAGAGTGGACGCTTCCTTTCCAACTCATTACTCAGACTAGCTCAAAGTATACTTTAGGCAAGGGTTCATAAAATTCATAATTTCAATTGCTTCATCTAGGTTCATTCTTAAGTGAAACTTTTTTCTCTCCCCTGCGAGTTTGTAGTGGGGAAGAATACTGATTGCCAGTATTGTCTGGCGCCAGCAATTTTATCCAAATGTCAACATGGCGAAGAAGGCAAATAACATCTTGGTATTATTATGAAAATAGTTTTGGCTTTGCAGACACCCTGATAGGGTCTGAGGGATCCCAGGCATCCACAGGCCTCACTATGAGAACCACTGCTTTAGGGAAAAGGCATTTGTGCCATTACTCTAGGTGATTGTCTTACGTGATAAGAACTGTGTGTAAAATGTAATAGCTACCACTTATTGCATAAACTAGAAAACATATCACTAGACAGATATTCTTGGGAGTGAACTAGATATGAGGCAGGTTCTTTATTTAAAAGAGATTAATGTAATCTTTATGCTTTTTTTGTCCTACTTGTAAGGCTCTGAGAAATTCCTCAGACTGTCAGTGTTGAATAAATAAGGAAGGGCAGCAAACACCTGCACCCTTTTGGTGTGACCCTGCTTCCCCTCCATCCTATCAGCAGGGAAATCTCAGAGGATGCAAAAGTCCCCCTTTGCAGTATAGCAGGCTTCCCCTTAGCCTGGTTAGGAATGCGGAAGGTTCTCCATGGTAGTAACCATGGCATAGGCCCCGAAAAACAGCAGACCCAAAGGTGCATCCATTCCAAAGACCATGGTGCCAGTGGCTTCTGAGTGGTTCTACACCTTCCTACCTTGCCGCAGATTTCCTACACCAAGGACAGTGTAAACAGAGCAGGGAGGTGGTTGTTTTTCATTCTTGCTCAGTTTAGTTTGCACTTCCTTTCAGGGCAGAAATGTCAAGTAGGTTTTCACCCCACACCTGACTGGGCTCAGCTATTTGGCATGTGATTGCGTAACTGTTCTGTCTGGGAGCACACACCCATCTGCAGGCAGGACAGCAAGCCCTGGGAACCAGAGACCTTTCCACATCTGTTCACCTAGTTGGAGGCAGAAGGAAATCGACAAAACGTTCAAACATGGGGCCAGAACCAGAAGACAACAGGGAAGCCTTAAACCACCAGGGACCCCAGGTCATGTGAGCACCCTGTCCCCTCTTCTCCCCACGGGTCCCTGACACTCGGTCTTTTCATCCCTCTCAGGTCAGTAGGATTAGGCTCATGTGAGCTGATGCAAGTTGCAAGCTAGTTAAATGAAGGGGGAAGCAAGTGCTTGAAAACTCTTTCATTGCTGAAAGTTGGATTGAATAAAATGAAGCCAACATCTTATACTTTTTCTTCCCTAGAATTCTTTCTCTTTCCCCTTCATCTCTTTCTGGTTTAGAACCCTATGCAGTCTCTGGTGACCAGTCTTAAAAACAAACCATGCAAAGAGCTAAGGATTTAGAGAAGGAACTAGAGGTGTGACATCCTAGGCTGAATGGTAGCCCTTCTATGCTAGAACCTAAGAAACAGCATTCAGAGGAATCCAGATGTTTCTCTCCAGTAATTTGCTGGACAAATTACTATGGACCTATAAGAACGGATTGCACATACTTTTTTCCTCCTTTGCAATCACAGTATCATGTTGAAAACTAGAACTGACCATGGTGTGAATATTTACACCACAGACATTAGCAAACTACAAAACAGACTTGCTACCCCACCATCCAAGCTAGTTGTTAGACTTTTACCAGTCCACCAGTGCTGCCACTGAACCAGTGATCACTTCACGTATGAGTCTCTAATCAACTGCACTAGGGAGAAGATGAAATGGGTGGGAGTGTTGTTATTTAACATGCTGATTTCCTGGCCAGCCTGAACTGAGTCCAATTCTCTGGAGGTGGAGCCTGGAGAAATACTTTTTAGCAAGTCCCTAAGGCTATTAAGAAATTCAATAAAATTTGAGACTTCAGGCTTAGGGAGTGAGAGAGAAGAGTGGGTGTGCATCTGGCTCTTGGCATCTGGAATAAACAGCTGGCCTGAGTCCCAGTTGGCCTGAGAATGGACAGCTGTTTTCCCTCGAGATATAAACTTCTTGACAGGAAAAAGAGGTGGGAACTCTGGGGTCCCAGCTACTCACCACCAACATGACTAGCTCTGCCTTGGATCTCAGGATGTCTCACTTTGTAACCTTGGGACTTTGACCCAAGACAGCATAAGCACATGCCCAGATACAGGCACCATCGTGAAGGAAGTTGCCATCGTGTGTACCATTGGTGAGGCCCATGGAGCACAGGGAGATTCCACAGTCAGTTTTCCATATTCAGTTGCTCAGAACAGCAGTTTCTTTTCAGATGTACACAGACATAATCAGAAGCTTTCACAATCAGTCCTGCTTTGTAACACCAAGACCTTATCAGCTTTCTTCCACTGAGTCTGGAAGAGAAGGTAATATAAGGCAGAAAAAGAGAAAAGAAAGGAAGAAGAGGGAGTGTTTCTTTCTCCAGACATGAAACAGAAAGCGTGGGGGAAGCACAATTGTTTTAGAATTGTTTTGCGCCTGCCTGAGGGTGCAGTTCAGATGAATTTTTCCTGAAAGCTTGACTGTAGTTCCTAACAGTCCTGGGAGGAAGGTACCCATAAGAAACCAGACTGAGCCAGGTATATGAAAACTAGCAAGCCAGTAGATAAGCTGGCATTTGGGCCCCCATTTTTGTGACTGAAACACCAATACATTTTCCTCTGAAGAACAATGCAGTGTTTTTCAGCATGTAATTAGAGCCCCCAAAAAGTTCGTAATGGGCAATTCGTAATCGTAATGGGCAAGTTTGGGAATATCAAAAAGTTCTGTGAATTCCTAAACATCAGAGTTCCCTATATCTGAAGCAAATTCAGAAATATAATCCAAAGCCACTTATAAAATTTCAGGGTTACCGAAATAGGAAAAGCAACCCTGGAGTGAAAAAGAACAAAGCAGAAGGCATCACCATCCCAGATTTGAAGTTATATTACAAAGCCACTGTGATAAAAATGGCATGGAACTGGCAGAAACAAACAAACAAACAAACAAAATAGACACGAGGATCAGCAGAATATAATAGAGGAACCAGAAACAATCCCGAGTATAGTCCACTACTTAATCTTTAACAGAGGCCAAAAAACACTCACTGGAGAAAAGACATCCTCTTTAATAAATGGCATTGGGCAAACTGGCTTTCCACAGGCAGAAGATTGAACCTAGACCCACACTTCTCACTAAAATCAAAATGGATCAAAGAACTAAAAGTGAACTAAGCCAGAAACATTTAACCTGCTGGAAGATAAAATAGGTAAAGCCCTTGTTGTCATGTGTGTAGGCAAAGACTTTCTGACCAGAACATAAGTTGCACAAAAAATAGTTTCAAGAATCAACAAATGGGATCACTTCAGATTAAAAAGCTTCTGCACAGCAAAGAAACCACCAACAGACTGCAAAAACAACCTACAGAATGGGAAGAAATTGCCAGTGATTCTGTAGACAGAGGACTCATATCTAGAACATATAAAGAACTCAAAAAGAAATAGACCCCCTCCATAAAAGATGCAATGAAAAAAATGGGCAGGTGAATTGAATAGACACTTCACAGAAGTACAAATGGCCAGTGAATACATAAAGAAATGTTCAATATCGCTGACCATTAGAGAAATGCAAATTTAAAAAACAATTACATTCTATGTTACCCACAGAAAGAATGAATAGTATCAAGAAATCAAATAAGCTGGGGATTTAGCTCAGTGGCATAAGCACCTGCCTGGCAAGTACAAGGTCATGAGTTCAATCTTCAGTACCAAAAAAGAAAGAAAGAAAGAAAGAAAGAAAGAAAGAAAGAAAGAAAGAAAGAAAGAAAGAAATCAACTAAGAACAAATGCTGGAAAGCCTGTGGAAGTGGGGGAGGGAACTCTTCAACAGTGTTGGTAGGAATGTAAACTAGTACAACCACTATAGAAATCAGTATAGTGATTCATCAAAAACTGAATCTGGAAATTCCAATTGACCCAGCTATTTGCCTTCTAGGTATCTTCCTAAAAGAGTTAGAGACAAGGATACATGCATACCTAGGTTCATAGCACAGTCGATAATAACAAAGTCTTGGAAGTGGCCTACTTGTCCATCAACAGATGAATGGAAAATGTATTTTCACACCAAGGAGTGTAAAGAAAGATGAACTTGAATCACTTTTAGGAAAAGAATTGCTTCTTGAGACCACAATGCTAAGTGAAATAAATCAGACACACACGCTTAAATACCACGTGGTTTCTCTTATATAAGAAGCCCAAAGTAAAACAAAGAGCAAAATAAAAGTCAGACAATAGGCAGTAGGGAGATAGATCTTTCTCAAAGGGGAAGAGGATGAAAAGATGGAGGGAGGGAGAAAAGGGGGGAGAGGAAACGGAACAAGAAAAGAATGGGATGTGTTATGTGCGTGTGCCAACACCGCACAAGGAGCGTAAAGATCACGTACAAAAATAAGTCAAGCAAATAAAAACCAAGGGGATGGAGAGCTGGATAGACGGGAGGGGGAGGGGAAAGAAAGGGGCTGAAAAAGGGACTAAAACATGCGATGTGCATGGACCAACGCCACACAAGGGGTATAAACAGTATGAGGTACACACGTGCTAATAACATAAAATAAAATTTAAAAATATTTCAGGGTTATAAGCCACTGAATTGTAAATTATTAGATTATTGGCTATTAGATGATTCACTGGGATGGATAACAGACAATTCAGGCACTCCCTGTACCAGTATGAAGTGAATCAAACCTAAGTTCATGATCATGCCTTATATGTTTGTTCTCACTGCTTAAACATGTTCATTAAACATGAAAACTAATCAAATAGGAAAGTGATGAGGCCCATTTCAGGGAAACAAGTTGCGATCTCAAGAATGTTTTGCAAGCTTCATGGCCTTTCTTTGCGCCCAGGTCTCTCTTCCTGACTCCAGGACCCATCTCTACTTTGAAATCATTTATTCATCAAATCTACAGTGAGGACCTACTATGTCCATATTAGATTGATCAGGACAGTGGGGTTTTTGTTTGTTTGTTTGTTTTGATTTGTATAAACATAAAGAACTTTCATAAGTCAGCATGGACTGGTTGTAGAGCAGAGCAAAAGAAGTTCCACGAAGTTCAGTCTACTGGAAAATAGGTATTAACAGATAAGTATAGAAATGAAAGTGTGATTAGACGTTGTCTTAAGGGCTAGGAGAGAAAAGTGTGTGGTACAAAGAGAAAGGTCAGCAGCCTTGAAAAGTCATCTACAGTGGGAACATTTATGTTGAGGCCTTGCTGTGATGGAGCTTTTGTTTTGATTGGATTCAGTAGCACAGAGCTGGGATTAGGGGCCATTTGAAAGGAAAATGTCAAGCATACAAATGAATTCCAAGCAAGACTGAAGTCAGTCTGGGAGGCAGTAGCATGGAGATGACACAGGCCCCTTAGGAGCGGAGAACAAGGAGAGGTGAGGCTGAGGCAGAGCTGGGCACAGGAGGAGGTGTTTCTAAAAGCAATTCAGGGCCCCCAGGACACCTTTGACTCCCACCTTCTCTTTGCCCATGAGCCAGCTGGAGTGGAAATTGGGCTTTCAAAATGTATGCCCCCTGCTCTGTTACCTTTTCTTTCCTCTGTGGTTCCTGCTTCAACCCTAGCCTTTGCTTCTCTGAGCTTCTACTTTCTTAGATGCCAGGAAGAAAACAACCAGTGCACATTGAGGTATGAATGATGTTTAAACAGTGAGTTGCCTTTGAAATATACTGTAGCAAAAAAGCGACAGTAAATCTCTAATCTGTGGGACTCGGGGCAAACTCACATGTTAATGTGATGCCCTTGAAAGGGAAGACTTGGGGCTGGGCTGCTGGGCTGCTCTGCTTATTCCCTTTCAGCTTCCTTCTCATGGCAACGCCTTTTCTTCCTGCTCTTCCTCATCTTTTTTAATTTTTATTTATTTATTTATTTATTTATTTATTTATTTATTTATTTATTTATTTTCTTGTACTGGGGAATTGAACCCACTGCACTGAGGTACACCTGCAATCCTTTGGTTTTTGTTTTGTTTTGTTTTTTCTTTTTCTTTTTCTTTTTTTTTTTTTTAGACAGGATCTTGTTAAGTCAATAAATTGCCTAAGTTGGGCTTGAATTTTAATTCCCTTGCCTCGGTCTCTCAGAGTGCTGGGATTATAGGTGTGCACTAGCACCCCCAGCTTCTTCCTCCATTTATGAATCACCAGAGTTTTGAAAATGCCCAGAATGTAATGGGTCCTTTGGCACCACTAGCCAAGTCTCTGACAGTCGTGTTAGCTGACATTAAGCATTTATTAGATACGGATTTGATACCAACCACTCTCCATGAGTTAAGCTCATCTCCATCTCACAGCCACCAATGATGCCAGATCAGTCACTACTCTTACTGTAGGTGAGGCCACAGAGGGTTGGAAATATGTCTTTGGCCACCTATGCATACAGGTGGCTGGTGTTTGGAACAGGGTCTCACTTCTACGTTCACATTCAAGGCAGTGAAGAGGAGACTGCCCATGTTTGGGTTTGCTGTTCTAAGAGTACAAAACCTGATCTGGTTCTCTACAGAGCTTTTACCAAGCCTGATTGGCTTTGACTTGTTCTATAGTTTGACAGGAGAACAGCCCGTTTCAAGCCCATGGTTGCTGATTATAAACAAGATGGGAGCAAGGTGGTATGTCAGCTTCTGTCTCTTGAGAGAGAAAAACCAAAACATCCCCCAAATTTTCAGGATAAGATTGAAGAATGGTCGTTTCAGGGTGACAGCAAAAGAATACAGAAGACTCCCTGTTTCTGAAATGCCTGGATTCATCCATCTCTGAAAGAGCCTTCGGGATTTTCTGTGACCCTCCCCTGGCTCACAGGCCGGGCCATCCTCTATAAACACCTAGAGCCATCTGATTACAAGCATGTACCGGCTCGTGTGTGGAAGACAGTAATTACCTCCAATTCCAGTTAGGAAAGCTGAAACCTGCCTTTGTCATGCTTCAAACAATTATCGAAGTGCCTTTTGAAGCTCTGGATAGAAGAGAAAAGCAAAACAAACCAGAGCCAATTAGAGCCTGGGATTTGAGGGTGGCTTAGTGTTGTACAGAGCAACTTGGGAGGAACTGTGGGAGAGGGTCAGAGGTCACCCCAAACCTCCAGCTGCCAACCAACTTTGCCTTTGCCAAAAGAGCCATTATTTTGCATTTAAAATCAAGTCCTCTCCCTGGCTCAGGAGCAGTGTGCAGGAACAGCCTCCACAAGGCTGTTGAAGAAAGCTCCCTGATTAGATAAGGCCCGGAATGTGTTTGATGTGGCACAAAATCTTTCTCTGACAGTCTTCCTCATTTGCCATTGGAATGATTTTCCTCAGCTGAAACTTGTGAGAGAAACAGTCACCAGGACTCTTGTTTCAGGGTGCACAGTTGTGGAATTTATGCAGCCCTGGTGCCACTGGGAGTTAACAATCTTGGCTCTAAAGTTCTGGGCTTGGCAGTGGCAGCTGGCTGAGTGACTACAGCTGGAGTGGGAAGCAGAACACCTGGTGAGAAGTCAGAGGGCAGCAAGTGGCCCCTGGGTGGGGAGGGGTGCCTGAGGGAAAAGAACCCGGGAAAAATCCTGTGACACTCAACACTGTGCCACAAAGTGAGGAAGTGAGTTGGGGCCAGTTAGAGTGGTCGACTCATGAGGCAGATTGTCCAGGAAGCATTTTGAGTTAATAGGATTGGTTGACTGTCAAGCCAAAATGGTGCTGTCCAGGAATTGCATTAGGATTAGGATTAGGGTACCCAGGGTGTCCAAGAGCCCAGAGAGAACCCGCTCTGCTTATTTTTTGTCCTGAAAGCAAGCTGTGCACAAAGACCTTCTCTTGGCCCTGGCACAAGTGCCCAATTCTCATCTGCCTGTCATTTGCCCAGTTGATGTCTGCCCTGTGTTAAAAGGAACAGCCTTTGTGGGAACAGATTCCTGCAGAGCAGAACAAGAAGTGATGTTATTTAGGAAAGTGACCGTAGTACTCAAGATGGGGTACATGGTGATGTTCTGGTAGCATCAAAATGGCTGGCTGTGTGGCCGTAAGAAGAGGGATTCATGTTCATGTCTTATGTAATGTTCACATAACAGCAGCACCTAAGACATACTGCAGTTTGACTGAGTGTTGGCCTCTGTGCTAAGCGTTTGGCACAGTTCCCACACCTTGCTCTGGCCCTGTGTGGTAGGTGCTGTTACTGTGTTTGTGTCGCAGTTGAGGACATGGACTGAGAAGGCAGCAAACTGAGCAGGGACACAAAGAATGATAAAGAGACCCACAAAGAGACCCCAAAGTCACTTAGACATGCCACAAATTTAAAGGTAAAAATGAAAAGATGCTTAAAATGTTAAAATTACTCTTTTTCAGGCTGATCGCCCAACACTGAGTGACCATCGAAGCAGAATAGGAAGATAAGTATCTGGACAGAGTAGACCCTGACTCAGAGAAGGGAGGATTACGGCTGCAACTCGCTCCTGATGGGTTGTTTCAAGACCAGGGACTGGAAGCACAGTGAGAATTCTACACTCATTACCCTAGAACGTGGACTGACAAATCATGCTAGCTTTAAATAAAGTGAGTCTAACAGATAGATCCAAGACACATGCCTAGGGAATGTTCTGGATACCTTCTTTTGAGATTTTATAGCTGAATTAACTGGAGAATGTTCCTATTCTCCTATTTTCCATGTAGTGATTGGTCAGGAGGATTCCAGTCTGCCTGCATTGGCAATTTGACCCCTTAGAGGGGTCAAATTAGAGGGTCTAGCTTTAGACTTTACAGTGTTTCAGTTCTTCAAAAAGGTGGACTAAGGCAAGGGATGCAATCAGTGCTAGAGTGCTTGCCTAGCATGTGTGATATTTTCAGTCCCCACCACAGGAAAGGGGAAAGGGAGGTAATGACCTCCCACAGCGGGCAACATTCAACTCCTCAAACATGTGGGTATCTTATATAGCAAGAAAAAATTAAGGTAGCATGTGACATTAAGGCTGTGCTTCAGTAGTCTTTAACATAGGATTATCTGGACTATTCGGGTGGGCACAATGTGATCACAAGTTTCCTTAAATGTGGAAGAGGGAGGCAGAGACTCAATGGACTATTGGTGGCTTTGATATGGAAGAAGCTATAAGCTAAGGAATGAGAGCAGCCATTAGAAGCTGGCAAAAGTGAGAAAATGGCTTCTCCCTCAAAGCATCCAGAAAGGAACACTACCTTGACAGTTCCTTAGTATTAGCTTGGTGTCAAACTTCTGACCTTCAGAAGTATAACATAATAGTGTTACCTTAAGCTACTGTGTCTGTGGTAATTTAGTAGAGCAATAATAAGAAACTACTATATTTCTTGGTTACCATGAGTTCTTATCTCAGATCACAGGACAATTAGTTTTTTTGGCCAGGCCTCAGCTACCTGTGAACACTTCACCATGAGAACTTCACTGGGCTGGGTTCTCTTCATGAGGAATGATGTTCTGCCTCTAGACAGTAGTCCAAGTCCTCTCCTAAGTGTGGTCATCACAATCTATGACTTTTTTTTTGGTACTGGGGATTGAACTCACAACCTCATGCTTACCAGGCAGGCACTTGTGCCACTGAGCTAAACACCTGGCCCCAATCTATGACTTTAAAATGAGTGGTTCTTCAGACTCACCCAAGAAGCTAGCCTAAGGTCTGCTTTGGTTTGAATCTAGATATCCTCCAAAGCCTCATTCAGTCATAGGTGGGGCTTTTTTGGAGGTGGCTGAATCTAGACTGTAATTCTCGGATTAAGGGTGTGTGATGATTAAATCAGTCCATTGATTGGTTTATCTACCCCTACCCCATTCTAGTACCCTAGACACAATATAAGGGACAGAAAAAAGCTTGTATCCTCCCTTGATGGCTTGCTTTTGATGTCTTTTTGCTACTATGAACTGTTCTTCTCCTTGATACCCTTATTCCAAGCCATTCTGCCTTGGAGGCAAGTGATTATATACCAAAACCTGTACATACTATGAGCTAAATAAACCTATTCCCCTTTAGCTTTGGGCATTGAGTATTTTGTCTCAGCAATAAGAAAAGTAACTAAGACAGAATTTGTTAATAGGAGTGGGGTTATTGCTGTGACTATACCGAACCATGTGATTCAGGAGCCTTGGAGACTGGCTTGTGAGAAGAATTTCGAAAGATTTAATGATGCCAGCTAAAAAAGAAGAGCTGGGATGCCTTATGCTGTACTTGATGGAAGATTCTGGTCAGAGCTCAGAAGACCAGAATGCTCACAGGAATGATGCCAGTAAAGACCAGGCTTGGTAGGTTTCTGTTAGAAAGGACTATATTGGCTGTTGGATGCCTGACTATGTGTGTTAAACCTTAACAGAAAATTTGTCTGCATTTTGCTTCTGTTCAAAAACTTTGCCTGAGACTAAGATTAAGGGTGGTGGACTAATTAATCTGGAAGAAGAAATTTCAAGACAGTCTAATATTGAGGTCATAGTGTGGCTACTATTGGGGGCTTTTAAATAGATTTATGTTGAAAATCAAAGGCAAAGAGATGAGCAAAATGATTTAAAATGTCTTAAGTTTGGTCAAAAAAGAAGCTTCAATAAAACTGTAAGCTGCAAAGATAGAACAGAGATTTTGATTGCTGGGAAATTAAAAAGATGGCCTGAAGGCATCACAGAAAACAGCAGGACTTCAATCTTTGCATCCTAAAAATTACAAAAGTAAAAGACTTTGCTTTATAAAGAGAGCCCCAAGGCACCTATGTTCCTCAATGGCAGTGGCCTAGAAAAGTTGTCCTTTGAGATTTAGATCACAGACATTTTACCCCTAGAGCTGGGGTGGCAGGGAGCTGGCTATTGCTCCAGCTGGCAGCAGATGTTGGCATCATCCACATGGTGCTGGATTTAGGTGCTTGTAGAATACATGAATTGTGGGGTCAGGAAGGCTTCCACCCAGATTTTGGAAGGCCTGAGAGGCCTGACAGTATGGCCCTGTGAGGACAGTGTGTGAAGCTGTGAGTGTGAAACCAAAGGTGTGGTGGAAACCCTAGAAGTTTAGAGATGCCAAAAACATAGATAGTCTGAGAAAAATTGCAAAGAGAGCAGAGCCAGCTCAAGAAAGAAGCCATGAGAGCTACCACCACCGCCATAAGTTCTGGGACAGAACCACCCAAACCCTTTAGAGTTCATATCTTGCCACAGATTGCCTCAGATGCTAGTCATAAAATCTGCAGGACTTAATGTTTGCCCTGCTAGATTTTAGACTTGCTTTGGTCCCATTCCTTTATACTCTCCAATTTATACCTTTTAAAAGTGTAACATTTATCTTGTACCATTAAATATTAAAAGTGTTTAACTTTCTTTTCATTTATACAGGGGTTCACAGCTAAGAGTTTGCTTTAAATCTTAGAAGAGACTTTAGACTTTTCAACAAAGCTAAAACTGTCAAGACTTTGGTAGCCCTTAGAGATAGACTAAATGCCTTTTACATTAGAAAAAAATGTGCATGAGTCTTTAAGGAGCCGAGGTTGGTGTTGTAGTTTGAGTCTAGATGTGTCCTCCAAAGCTGCATGAAGTCATAGGTAGAGCTTTTTCAGAGATGACTGAATCTAGAGTGTGTGATACTGGGATTAAAGATATGTGATTCCTAAATCAGTACACTGATTGGTTTGTCACCACCTAATCACAGTAGCCTGGATACAATACAAGGAATAGAAAGAGACTTGTCTCCTCCCTTGATAGCTTGCTTTTACTATCCTCTGCCTGCCATGAACTGTTCTCCTCTGCAGTGCCACCCCACTGCAGTGCCACCCCACTGCAGTGCCACCCCTCTGCAGTGCAACCCCTCTGCAGTGCAACCCCACTGCAGTGCCACCCTGCCTTGGAGCCAGGTGATTATAGACTAAATACTCTACAAACTGTAAGAGAAATAAACTTTCCCCCTCTAAATTTGGTGTTGGATATTTTGTCTCAGTAAATAGAAAAGTAACTAAGACAGGATCTGAGAGGATTTTATCTCTTTCCAGATAGCCAGCTATAACTTCCATGAGCTCTAGCCTATGAAGTTAGCATGATAAGACTGAATAACAAATACCAGGAGCCAACCTGAGCGGGGTTTGAGAAGCTGTCTGCTGGAAAATACTTGTGATTTGTGGTTTTCTTCAACCTCCCATTATTCCTCCCACATGAACCTCCAAATCAAACTTCTGAGCTGGGTTAAGAAGCTAGAACTCCTGGAGTTATGACTCAGACACTTACTAACTCTGTGGTATTGAGAGTCATTTAAACTCATGCCTCGGTTTTCTTATCTGTAAAATCCATGAATTAATACAGTATATATGTCAAGTGCTCTGAAAAGTTTCTGGCACATGTTTATGTCATGAACATACAGTTACTGTTCTCATTCTTGTTATTATTAAATGAGTCCCCAATTCAGGGCAAGCATTTGCCATATCAGAAAAGCCAGCCTCTTCACGGTTTGCTGTGTATTATTCTTCCAGCAATTGAGAATAATTGCACTGCCCGCAGCATGGATGCTCAGCGGTGTACATCTTCTTTTAAAATGTTTTTCTCCACTATCATCTCCTTCAGGAAGTAGGCTCTGGTGTGCCACAGCCAGGTGACTGACTGTTGGGGAGGACAAAACCTGTGCCTGAAGTTATGTAAGTGTGGACACCTCCATGGCTGATCACACCCACCGCAGCCCAGCCTGACTCACCCTGACTGGCACAGCGCACTCTGCCAGACAGGCCTCCATGCACAGGACGGGGGCTCACTGCACAGGCAGCCTCGAGCCTCTCATGTCAGGGCACTTGGTTCCTTGGGATTTAGATCGCTGCTCCCCAAAAGTGGTAAAGGAGGGGAGAACACCAGGAGGTGTCCCTAGTGTCTGGCACACTGCTTATGTTGGACAGAAGCCACTCACAACAGACTGCCCCTTCTGGGTTTGACAGCCAACTTCGCCCAATAACTGTGTGGCCTGGGTCTGTCAGTGGCTCTTAGTGACTGCTGGGTGGGGGGTGCTTCAGGGTACTTCAGTCTGTGGCTTGCCTAAGAGAGGTTTCTTGGGCAGATTACAGAGTTCAGGAGAGAAGAAATTTATGTCTGCCCAAAGTGCCAACTATAAACCACAGTAAGAACAACAATGGCCAAAAAAATCCTCATACTCTTTGGTATAGTAAAACTGTGCACAATAGAAGTGGGTTTCTTGACTTTTTTTTCACTTGATCCCCATGAAAAAGGTTTGAATTACATATTTTATCAAAGCAAAATCCATCAAAACAGCTATCTGAGCTAACCTGGGGACAAAGGAGGACAGAGGAGTGGGCTCTTCTGTGTTCTGGGATGGCCTGTTGAGGCCCATGACCCAGCTGAGCTGCTGTCAAACTCGGGGACTTCTGCTCCAGGAGACACGAAAGAACAGAAAGGGTGGCAGGGAGATGCCCGTGGCTCTGAGAAGCAGGACACTGTCAGCGAAAGAGAATATGCTGCTCAGACACACCCGGATTTGTGTTTTGTTCCTGCTTTTACTCTGTGTGATTTAGACAAATTATATAACCTCTCTGCAAACACGGAAAACTTCCTTGTGCCTGTTGGTGTTAGGAGGCCTGGAGTTTCGTAGTGCACCCGTATGTGCCCGGCACATGAGGTATGCAGCATGTGAGCGGTGGCTATGTTTATGATACGTATGGGAGCCATTTGTACCACAGGCTACCAATTTATAAAATCATCTAGCTAGAAAAACTGCAAGAAGTCAGCTAATAAAATTATGCATAGAAAGAAGTCTGGAAGGAAATTTACTAAATATCAGTAACAATTGTTCCTGAATGAGGTTATGAGGTTATTTGTATTTTCTTCTTTATCCTCTTTATATTTTCAAATCCTTGATAAATGAATACTTTTATACCTTAAATTTTGAAAACATTGTTTTGAAGAAGTCTTCAATCTCAGTTTGCTGACTCCAGTTAGATTTTCACTAAGCAGTTCAAGCGCTGAGCTGTCTAACCTGTTGCCAAAGCTGTGGGGAAAGACAGTACCATAACCCTGCAAAGAATTCCTTCCTCCCTTACACCAGACAGCTTGAACAGAGTGACTTCAGACGTTTCTTAGCACACTACAGTTTTGCTAAACTACTTAAGAGAAAAAATTCAGTCATTGAGAATTATGTCACCCTTCACATTTCCTCCTTTTTGCCTTTAGCTGCCAGGGAGACTTGAAAAAATTTAACGTATGACTATGGTAGCAATTAACTCAGGTTTTTGTCATAATTATTTTCCTTTCCTCTGGTTTAAATTTCTCTTTCTTATTCAGTCAATTTATTTTACATACTTTGAAATGACATAAATCATAAACAAAATAAGCTGTTTCACCTGGCTTATAAGAACTCATGATCAATCTGGTAAAATTCTTTAATTAAACATCTTAATCAGTAAGTGCTAGGAGAGAGGCATCAAAAAAACGTAGAGGAGAAAGCCTCTGGGACAAGGCCCCATCCCAGCAAATATGTGTTGGTCTGGAACTAATTGTTTACCTTTAAAAATGGTTGCTTAATATTCATCCCAGTTGATGCTGTGAACATCCACTGGGGGCCAGGCACTACATTAAACTTTATCCATTGATCTTGTGAGGTAGGTGTTATTTTGTTTCATGAGTGAGTTAAATGAAGCTTGAACAAGCTTTGAAAATTTGCTCCCAATCTCCCCGCTAGTAAGTGATAATAAGGTTATGGGTAAGGCCCTGTTCTTTCCAACTTCCAATCATTTCTAGCTCTGTTCTGTTTCAAAAAATATAGACACCCTCCCCACTCCAGACTGTCCTTAGGAAGCAGGACAGCAGGCTTTTGCAGAGTACCAAGGACTAAAAATAGTTCCCAGTGTGGCAGGTCCCTAGAGGTAGGTTCACTGCTTGAAAGGAAATGGCAAGATAGAAAGAAGGTCAGATCACGGACCATAGGACCATAGCTTTTATGAAGCTGTAATCCTGTGGATGAGGGAGGAAATAGTCACATCCCAGCAACCACAAACTAGGATGCTTTCCCTATATAGGCAGAGATCCCCAATACAATGACTAAGCAGGATATCAAATCAGCACTTTGTTCTACAGCAGAG
Organism: Hydrochoerus hydrochaeris; assembly: GCA_004027455.1. Classification (NCBI taxonomy): domain Eukaryota; kingdom Metazoa; phylum Chordata; class Mammalia; order Rodentia; family Hydrochaeridae; genus Hydrochoerus; species Hydrochoerus hydrochaeris. Next base: position 121,536 of record PVLA01004546.1, on the reverse strand, counting down.
ATGGGTACAAAATCTCTAAGGTAGCAGTGAAAAATGAGAAGAAAGAAAGAAAAAGAAAGAAAGGAAGAAAGAAAAAGAAAGAAAGAAAGAAAGAGGATCTTACACTGAGCATTAGCAACCAAAGATATGCAATATAAAAAACACTGAATAAAATCAACATTTGGTATATGAAGTCTGCCTAAAAGAAAGCAATAGAAAAATCTGACAAAGTCATTAAGTATCTTTAAACACTCAAAGAAGGGTAGTGTCTATTTTTAAATGAAAATTGTGAAATAAAGCAAGCAGAAATAAAATAAATAGTAAATATGAAAAAGAACCAATTTAAGACTAAAATAGGATAAATTCTAGATAGGGACATAGTTAAAGAGAGGATCAATGAATGGGAAGATTATACTGAAGAAGTCACCAAAATGTAGCATAAAGTTGGAATTAAGGTCATGGAAGACAGATTGAGAGGCTCCAATTTGTATCTAGTTGTGTTTCTGGAAGAAAGGTATTAAGGGATAGCAAAGAAGCAGTATTTGAAAAAATATTAACTGAAAAGATGTACTTTAGTGATCAGGATAAAAAAAATAAATCCATGTATATCGTTTAAAACTTTAAACTACAGAACTTCAATGACACAAAAGAATAATATTGAAAGTTCAGAAAAAAGAGTTTGCTTAGAAATGACAGCTGTGTTGATGATAATGGACATCTCAATAGTAAAAGTAGATTCTAGAAGACAGTGAAGTAGCATGTTTAAAGATCTGAGGGTGAAAAAACCTGTTAATCTGGAATTATATGTAACTAAGCTAATATTTGGATGCAGGTTAAAAATAAAGGCATCTATAGAATTTTTTTAAAATGAAGGTTGTATCAGTTTTGGATCTTCACTAAAAGAACTATTAAAATGTATAACAGAAGAAGAAAATTTGAGCCTTACAAATTGATTTATTAAGATGCACTTACTTCTACAGATTATAAAAATAAATCCAGAGCTGGGCATGGTGTTATACACCTGTAATCCTAGCACTCAAGAATCTGAGGCAGGAAGATTGCCAAGAACTACACAGGCCTGCCTGGACTCCACAGTAAGATTGTGTCTCGGAATACAGAACAAAACCAGAAAAGTAAATCCTGCATTTAAAATAAAAGTAAAATTGAGCTTAGGGTATAGCTCAATGTTTATTGTGCTTGCCTAGCATGCCTGAGGTCTTAGGTTCAATTATAATCATAAGAAAAGAAAAAGATTCAATCAAAAGACCAATTGAGATAGTATAAGAAAAGTAATGTTCATTGGGGGAAAGTATGCTTAGAGTCTTACCTTGCTCAAGAGGAGAATAAGATACCAAAATCTTTAGACATTGAAGAATTTATAGTTAAATGTGTGTGGCAAAAGTTGAGTATAATCATGAAGAGAAACCAGCAAAGTTTTCAAACCAACAAAGAGGAAAATATAGAATGTAGAAAACCTTATCAACCTAACAGAGCATGGGAACAGAGAAAAATGAGGGAATCAAGAAGGAAGATAAATGAGAACTCTAAATAAAATGGAAGAAATAAATCAAATATGACAATACCTGTAATAAATATCAGTAGATTAAATGTACCTACTAAAAATCAGGGCTTATCAGACTAGAACTATGAGCTTTTTTTCAAAAAACACAGGTAAGTCAACACACAGAAACTCAGAAATGAAGAGACAGCAAATGATGGAGTAGGGCTATGGCTTGGTAGTAGAGTTCAGTCCCCAGTACAGCAAAAGAGACAGACACACAGACACACAGACACACAGAGAGACACCATAAAATACTAACCCAAAGAAAGATGATGTTACACTCTCAATAGCATACAATATTATTAAGGGCAATATATATTAATAATGATTAAGAGAAACATGTAGTAGTAATAGAAATTTGCAACCAAAAACATAACAATCATGAACCAGTATGCACCTAACAACATAACCAAGCCTCAAACATGCAAAGCAAAAACAGATAATTGCAAACTGTGCAATCATGCTAATAGACTTAAAGTGTACAAAAACTTATTAAAAACATAAAAAAAATGTAACCTCAAACTGATATGCTTTTTTCTCAAAAGCTAACAATAGGAGGCATATATTCTTTCTTAAAAAACATTGACTGTTTACATAAATTGATATAACAGACCACACAAAAAGGTCTCAACAAAATTTTAAGAATAGTTTAGCATATAAATGTTTTCTGAGCAGAATAGGATTACATTTTTTTAAAAAAATCAATAAAAGATACTTAAAATTCATTTAAAAAGCAATCTCTTCTAAATAGTCCATATATTTTAAAAAATGAAATTATATATCAAAGCTTAAAGACATAACTAAACATTTAGAGGAAAATTTAAAACCCTATAATTCATTAATTTAAAAATTGAATAAAAGGAAATTAAATATTTAAATCTAGAAGCAAGGGAAAAAAACAAATTAAATTCAAAGAAAACAGAACAAAATAAACATTTCAAAAGTAAGCATAAACACCCAAAAAAGTGAACAAAAAGACTAGAAACAACAAATCTAAATTCAATTACTTGAAATGACTTTCAAAATAGATAAAACCTCTCTGGTCAGCAAGACCTTTCTGGGAAAAAGAGAAAAAATATAATATTCAATAATTTAGCATGACCCTATCTCAAAATAAAAAATAAGAAATGCCTGGGGCTCAGTGTGAAAGCCCTGGTTTCAATCCCAATTACCACACACACAGAGAACATATAATTCCTTTATAAACATCACACTCAATAGTAAAATCTAAGGAGAGTCAGAAGAAAGATAAGGATACTATCATCTCTCTTACTCAGTAGCATTTTGGAAGTACTACCAGTGTAATGAAAAATGTAAGAGAACCAAGAGACTGGAAAAGCAACAGATGAAATGATTTTTCTTTAAAGATATTCAACTCAGACCAGGGATGTAGCTCAGCAACACAGCACCTGCCCAGCCAAGCTCAAGGTCATGTGTTTGATTCCCAGTACAAAAAACCCCAAAAAATATTAAACTCATTTATGCAAAAATTCTATTGTGGAGGAAAATTATTATATGTAGTAAGAATACAGCAAGTTTGATGAATATAGCATCACTATTCAAAAGTCAACAGCACTTCTGTATACACTTGGTGCAACTACTTAGAAAGAGAGCGAAATGACAGCCGGAGGAGAACATAGCATCGAAGAAGGGTTTTCTAAGAGGAGACGACACCTGAGCACTGCATGTTCATGAGCGTGATCCACAGCGCATAAAAAGCTGATGGTGCAGAAGAGAGAAGCAAAGTCCTTGAGACATCAAGGGAGGTGCAGATCCAAAGCACAAGTAGAGGCATTGCTTTTAGTAGGAACAAGGGAAGATAGATACCATGCCAGAAGTTCTACAGACGTCATGACAGAAGATGAAGAGGGCTCTGCCTTGAGTATTTCTGTCTTTTCAATGAAACCTGAATTGAGATCATTAGCAAAGAGTGGGTGATCAATGGGGTCTTGACAAAAGAAAGAATCGGTGCTCTTAGAAAAGTTACAAGAACTTGCTACAAAGGCAATGTAGCATTTCTGGGCAAGGTTGAATACTCGTCTGAGAACTCAGTTATGCATTTAAATTGCAATCAGTGAATTCAGTTGAATTATTTTCTTCACTCATCTTAAACTACATTGGGGACATTTTCAGCCTAAGCCAGTAGCTGAGTTTGATCTGATACTGGTGGTTTGCTAGGGATAAAAGACAGCGTTTATTCATAATGGACCATGAAACTGATGATGAGTGAAGAGATAAATAAGAAATCAGAGGGGGCAAATGAGCTTAATTGGCTGGAGGTCTCTTTTAAAAAGAATTACTGGGGTAGTAACACCAGAGAAGTTTGACTAGACAGACTGAAATGGTGTTAGTGTGTGACAGCTCAAATCTAGACTTGAAAAGTGATGATGACAGGTTGTAGGCTGTGGTCCTACTAATACAGTGGAGGAACAAGTTACTGGAAGTGAGGAGGTGCAGGGACTCAGAGATCAAAATTATTATTATTATTTTTACTATTATTATTTTTTGGTACCGAGGATAGAACTCATGAACTTGCGCTTGCCAGGCAGGCACTTATGCTGCTGAGCTAAACCCCCAGCTAGATCAAAATTATTAAGGGCACCAAGAATGATGACAAGCATGAGGGTGGAAGGTGGGAGGTGAGTTTGGTGCCCAAGTGTTTGAGAATCCAGTGATGGAGAACTTGATGGATGGCAATAAGATAGTGGAAGGGTTAGGTAGTCTGAAAAAGTGGCATCTGATTTAGTCTTTTTTGTGTTGCTAGAACAAAATGCCTGGCACTCACAACTTAAAGGAGGAAAGGTTTATTTCAGCTCATGGGTTTCAGAGTATTTAGTCCATAGTTGGCTCCAACCTTAGCTGGTTTAGTCCAGTGGCTCCAAGGCAAGAAATGCATGGTGGAAAGGTCTAGTGGAGGAGAAGCTGTTCGGGCCTTGGAGGTCAGGAAGAGATCTGAGAGAAAGGAGCAGAGGAGGGGGATAGACCCTTTCTGGTCAGAGTCCTGGTGCCCTGCCTCTTCCTAAAAGTACACGCAGGTCTGTCAGTGGATTGATCCATTAACGAGTATAGCGTCCTCCTGACCCCATCACCTTTCCAAAGGCCCATTTCTGAACACATGAAGGACACTTTTTAGATTTAAACCATAATGGCATCCAAAGACCTACACTCTGTGAAGGATAAAAGAGGAGGACTTTGGGATTAACAGTGGCAAGCAAGGAAGCCAGCTTCTCTGTCTTCAAACTCTGGCATTTGTGTAGACAGTGCTAGAAAAAGCAGCCCCATTTTTGAATGCTGTGGGAAAAACCATTTCCTCAGTGCCAATCGGGTTTTAGATAAAGCCTGAAGAATGTTCAAAGAAGAGGATAAAGATTTAGAGGAGTTCTAGAAAGCTCAGTGGAGGGGGTGAATATCAGGTCAAAATCAGTAATACCGCCAACATTTTATCTCCCCTACCCCAGGCCCCCTCCACTGCCACTGAAGTATAAATCCCATGAGGGTAAAGATCTTGGTCTGTTTTGCTCATGAGTGTTTCTCAAGGGCTGTAACAGTGCCTGGAACATTGTGGGTGATCAATAAACATTTTAAAATTGAGGAATCATAACTAATATTTATTGAGCACTAATGTACTGGGAATGTTACCAAGTGTTTGATATGGTTTGGTTGTTGTTGTTTGTTTTTGTTTTGCAGTGCTGGGGGATTGAACTTAGGGTCTCATCCATGCTAGAGAAGTGCTCTACCACTGAGCTCCTGCCCAGCCCTTTTATGTGCAATTATTATTACTGCTCCCATTTTATACAGGAGGACATTGAGGTCCAGGGAGGTTAAGTAACTTTCCTAAGGTCACAGGGTTAGCAAGCGATTAAATTAAAGTTAAGATATTCTCTAGCTTTGATTTCAGTCTAGAACCTTTATATTCTTTACCTCCACATTATCCCCCTTCCTGTGTTTGGTGGACACACAGAACAGTCCCAAGGTCAGAGCCCAGGGGATAATAAATGACCAAAGAGGCTGGACTCTAGTGATAGTTGAAGTTAAAAGTTAAATAGTAATTATTAGCACTGATTTTTAAAAGTTAGCTGGAAAGCATTCGCTACTCCTCACATCTTATACTTTACTCATGTTCATCTGTCCTGATGGCCCAGGTGCTTTCTGCTCTCAGTTCCCAGATCTTTTTATTTCCTTCCCCCACATCCTTACCTCTTCATTTTTAGCTCCCACATATTCCCACTCCACCACCTGGCAAACCCTCTGCCCTTTTCCACTAACTTCTCTCCAGGGCAGCCAGGTACATTGGAACCTCATTCTAAGCATGTGACATTGACCTGCAGATCTACCAGCAGCCCTTGTGAGCACCAAGCTGACCTGTTGTTGTATTGATTCCAACTACAAACTCATTCTGGGAGCCCTTTGAAGTGCTGGGATTCTGGTGTCCATTTTATGAGCAGCTCACACTATGGAGTAAAACACTAAATGAATGTCCCAATATTCTAGAAAAATCAAGAAAGAAAATGAGTACATGTAACTGGCTAGAGCAACCCTGGGCTAGTGCCATTGTTTCAGGGTTAAGCCTCTGCGTCATACCCCTCAGAGAGATATGCTTTTGCTGGGGTCAGAGCGTGTGAAAGGTCACAGCAGAACTTACAAGCTGACTGAAGGTCAGCGCCACAATTCCCTGGTGCCATTATATTTACCAAGGTTCTTTGGGTGCATGCAACAGAACTGCTTCTGGGTAACAAGCCAAAGGGAGTTTAAAGCAAGGATGTGGAGGGGACTCAGAGCATGTGATGGCAGGGGAGCCAGTCTTAGAAATGGAAACAAAGTAAACAAGCTTCCAGAATCCAGGTAAGGGTCACAATCCTTCTGGCCATGATCCTCTCTTTGGATGGGATGAAATTCCCAACATATCCATTCTCTGTTCTTTTAGGCAGCATCTGATTGGCCTAACTTGCCTTACAAACATCCTAGTTACCAGCTATATCCTCAGATTGTATCCTACCAGGAAAAGAGTGTCCCCAAAAAGGAAACTGGAGTGCGTTAGAAGGGGAAATGGGTGCTAGATGTTATGACACAACAAACATCCACAATGCCCAACTGCTCTGTGGATATTTAGGGAGATATAAAACTTTATTTCCTCTCCACCATACTGAATCGGTCTAACTTGGATATCTCTCAGTAGCAGGCCTGGCATGCTTTCACATGGTTATCTGTATTAAACAATATTTCTTTGGAAAGAACTCTTAAATTTACTGTCATGTAAATATTTTCCTGATAGTACGAGTTTCCCTTTGTAAAATCTGGTCTACCTCTATGGTTTGAAATTATTTTTTTAAACCTCTAAACATAAAATTCTTGGATCATTACTTATTGAGATACTTCTGGAAAATTTTAATACTTACTTCCTCTTTTAAATAGTTTTCCCCCTTTTATACATTTCCCATTGATCTTACATTAAGAATCAAAGCTGGGCCTGATAGTACCCACCTGTAATCCCAGCCATGAAGAGGTTGAGGTAGGAGGATTGCAAATATGAGGCCAACTTGGGTAAGTTAAACGCTGTTTCAAGATTAATAAGGGGGCCCAGGCAGACAGCTCAATATCCATGATTCCATGCCCAGAACTACAAAAAAAGGAAGGAAGAAAAGAAGGGAGGAAAGAAGGGGAAAAAAGAAAGAATTGAGACCCAACATTTCTAGAATGACTATCACAATATGACAACTTCTGTCCCTAAAGACAGATTCTGCCTTAATGTTGATTATAGGATGATGCTCTTGGAAAATCACTGGAAGCTTCAGGTTGTTTTCTCACATTTGCAATAAACTTTTAGGACCAGTGTGACAGGAAATTCATCTTAAGAGATCAGTGAGAGAGAGGAAAAACTCTCAGTGATTATGTACTATTATTTAATTTCTTCTAGATCCAGTCCATATCTGGGATTAAAAGACTTTTAATGAGATATTTTGAGTGAAACTTTCATGTATGTTTGTGGTGGATTGTAACTGGTGGTCAACTTGTAACACCCAGCTGAACTGAATCAGCATGGTGCTGGGTGTGGAGGGCCCCCCTGAGGATGGTTCCCAACAGCAGAAAAAGGAGAACTGGAGAGGAAGAGGTGGAGCTGTTGGCTCTCCTGAAGGAGCTTGTTGCACTGGTTTTTCTGATATGAACTCAGCTGTTACTGTTGGAGTAGCTCTTGTCCCTGGGGTTGCTGACGATGGCTGTGGTTCTTTTCAGGGGATCTCTAGTTCTTACCTTGAGCATTGCTTCCTGGCTTCAGTGCAGATCCCTCAGCCTGCTGGAACAAATCCTTCATCCTGCTGGTGCAGACTTTCTAGCTTCCACCACTGACCTTTGGGTCTTCCCAGTGCAGATCTTCCCAGATCAGTGAAACCGACTTGCATGAAGCATTGTCGTGGGCTCTAGGCCTCCAGCTGGACTCATAGGAGGCATTGTCAGGGGCTCTAGGTCTTTAGCTGGACTCATGTAGGACATTGGCATGGGATCCAGGCCCTCAACTGGATTCTCTGGGTCTTCAGTATGTGGACAGATTTCTTGTACTCTTTTGTATTTGACTTTTTGGGTAACTATTATAAAATAATCCTATGAATTATGTGTCCTGTATTAAATTGTTTCCCTTGCAAACCCTGTAAAACAATGTTCCCTTTGATAAAATTTGTCTTATGGCAGTTATTTTCTTAGTCATCCTTATATTTTTAAAAGCATACTTTCATTCTATTTCTTAAGCAGATTGTTTAGAAGAGCTATTTTTCTCCCATTTGATCAAGTAGAAACCATTGTTTTAAAAATTATCATTTACCCAAGGTCACATAGCTAATTAGTCAGAAAGCCAGGCCAAGAGTCAAAACATGTTCACTCTTCAACATTTCATTACTGTTATGGATTATGTCTAAACGTCCCTGCAATGTCTAATGTGCTCATAGGTGGAACTTTGGAGAAGTGGCTGGATCTAGGATGCATGATACTGGAGTAAGGTATGTGATACTAGAATTAAGAGGGAGTGTGAATGTAGGAGCTCCACCCTGGCTGTGGGTGGCACCAATCAATACGTTGGTAGCCTGGATAGAATATAAAAGGACAGAAAGAAGGCAGGCTTGCTGCTTCTGCTTGCTGCTAATACCTTCAGCCTCCTTTACCATGCCTGTTTGTCCTCTGTGATGTCCCTGCCATGCCATCCTGCCTTGGAGCCAGCTAATTGTGAACTGAAACCTCTGCAAAGTATGAGATTAAATAAACCTTTCCTCATTTAATTTATGGGAGTTGAATATTTTGTCCCAGCAGTGTGAAAAGTGACTAAGAGAATTACTTAAATCAGAGATCTCAAACTGGGCCCAGTCACATACTTCAATCTTGCTAGCATGGGCTCCTGCCTTAGACCTCCACGGAGGTCCTCACTGTAGTCCTCTCTAGTCACATGGACTGAAGGGAAGTAACCACACATGCTCTTCATTCTAGACCACAGTCCGGCTCCTAAGATACCAAAGTCCTATTAAATATGCCCAAGTCCATTTTAGTGTGTCCTCCAGGGCTCGCTAAACCCAGTGTGTGCAGCAAGAAGATGAGGGGCAGTTGTTTGCAGGTATGAGGGACAGACAGCACGACTTATGGGCTGAGGGATCCACCTTGTACGCCAGCCCTTGATGATGCCAGACAGAGCCAGGGGTAAGAAAAGATGGACTGGGGCCAGGAGCACCCCTACCCACATCCAATGCCCCATTTCAGAGAGCAACCTCAGGGTATCCCAGAACTCTGAATTCACACCTGGCTTCTGGGTCATTAGGAAGACATATGTTTTCATTGAAGGCAGACAGAACATATTTTGTTTAACAGTTCATGGGCTTGATTTATACCTTTTAAATATTTAGACATATGATATGTAGGCCTCCATTTGTTCTCTTGCCCCAGGCCCTGCAAATGTTAGGGGTGGGCCTGCAGTATGCCAGCGTATTTTGTTTGGCTAGCACAGTTTCCAACATTAACAACTGGGAATCTTTGTGTAAGAATAGAGGTGTCTGGTTTTAAAGAGAGAAAGGAGGGTGAGGAGGGATGGAAAGAGGAAGAGAGGGAGGGAAGAAAAAAAGGGAGGGGAGGAAAGAGAAAGGGAGGGAGGGACAGAAAGAAGAAGAGGAAAGGGGGAAAAAATCTCACAAAAAAACATCACTCAGGCCCTGCCTACCTGTATGGCAAAAAGGCACTGGAGCTGAGCAGCTACTGCCTGCTTTAACGAGGACTGGGCAGTGTTTTCTAATTGGTCACAGTTCCCACCTGTCTTCCTTCACTCATTTTGGTGACCTCTGACCTTGTGGCCCAGGGAGCATTTGTTTGTCACCCCTGATTTAAGTCCTCTGTTAGATGTCTTTTCCATATAAAACCACCATGCTATCCCATTTAATACACTGTTTTGCCATCTTCTCTCCAAGTTCCCTCAAAGAAAAGTTGTGAGTCGACACCCCCCCCCCATCAAGCTAACAGAAAATTCCTAAATTTCAGGATGGGTCGCCACCTGTAAGTTTGGCGATTGAGCCCTAACTTCAGAATCTTGGAGACTCATTAAGACAACAACTAGGAATTTCAAGAGAGCAGTCTTTCTCCCGGTCTCTGCGGGATCCTCCCCTTTCACCATGCCTTGTGAACTGGAAACCCAACCGAATGGATTTTCTCACTTTGACCCCTCTGAGGGAGGGAGATTTTTGATAACCAACAAAGGGCTTTTGTTCATGTTTGCGTCAGGATAGATCAGCTCACCCCATCTCATGGCCCCTTACTTCTTCGGGGCTCATCTTCCCTTCCTGCCCAGAACAGCCCAGCCCTTCCTCCACTGGGGCCGCAGCCTTCCTCACCCTCCAGTCCCAGCACTCTGCCCCCTCCTGCCTCCGCCTCCCAGTCTGGAAAACAGCTTTGCACGTTAACCTCCAGGGCATTTACTGGGTTTCCAGCGGGGTCCCCAGCCCCACAGACTGCCAAAATAGGCTCTTTACACTCCATAGATGGGAGAGAAAAATCTGCTTGTTCCGTTGCAACTGTCAAGCAAAAGACGTGCTGAGCTCAGATAGAAATAGCAGCAGGGTCAGGGCAGGGCAAGGCCCCAGCATTTCATTAGCTCGGCCCAGCTAAGAGTGATTAAATGCACACAGTGACCATGAATGGGGCCGGGGAGGGCAGCCACACAGTGCAGCACAGAAAAATCATTCTTTGGCCACTGTCAGCTGGCTGAATAGGACTTAATTATCGGGATAATGAGGACTGATTTTCATTGTTTTAACTCTGGGGAAGGAGTAAGAAAGGAGGCACTCTTTCCTCCGCTGGGGGAAAGGATGATAAACTATGGCCTCAAATGGGCCCCAAACCCTCCAAGCTGCTGTTGGATGGTCTCTGGGGTCCACTGTTCTTTACCAATGAAGTAAGAAGGTGTGCTGGTCTTGTTCGGGGTTGGTGCTCACTTTAGGCCTTGATGTCCCAGCAGGATGTGGCTTCCTAAGAGCCTGTCTGTGCTGGCATCCATCCCCAGCAGCTGCACCAACACCCAGAGACCAGCCATGACCCACAGAGCAGATTGGACTATAGTCTGCCCCTTACAAAGGCTCCAGTCATGAGTGACTCCTACCCTGTGCCTTGTCTTAAAAATACAGGTTCCACAGAATTCAAATTATTTGCTCAGGGCAAATATGAAAGTCTAAGTTCCTTGTACCCTGTTTGAGGCTCGAGAGCCTGGGCCTCCACTGCAGATCGCACCCTGATACTATAGGAATTAACCAAACTCTTACACGGCCAGAACCTCTTGACCATTGAGATAAGCTCCCCATGAACCATGAAAGTCATTAATCATCTCCCCCTTATTCAGTTTAATTCATCTGCCACCTTCTCAGAATCTCACTCTTCATTTAGAAATGTGAGTTACATATTCAGCTCAGTTGCTAGCAGAGATGCAAAATAACATGTCCTCCCAAGAAAGTCTGCTGTGGGGGCCTGAAACAGGGAAACCCTCACTTAATGTGAATCTCTGGAAAACCAGCAGGAGGAGGATTGGGTAGGGTTAGGAGCAGTGAGAGACACTTTGTAAAGAAATGAAGACTTGTGAGCGTGGAGGTTGGGCAGTCTTTTTTTTTTTAATGTACAATTATTTATTTATTTATTTATTTATTTATTTATTTATTAATCAGTACCAGGGATCAAACTCATGACCACCCGTCAGAATTTCAACCAATAAAAAAGAATGGAGTTGTGTGGCATGTCTGAGAGGAGAAAAAGAAGGCTGTTGGGATGAGGAATCTGAGTGGAGATAAGATTCAGTAGGGAAGAGGGCCAGAGGCTGGGGAATGGTGACCCACAGTCAGAGCAAGCTTTTCTCCCACCAGCTCCATTTGTGGCCATAGACAGTAGTTGTGGTTTCTGTCATTTGTTTATGTTTTCATTTTCTCCCTCCCAAGTTCTTCAAAGAGACAAGCAGTGAGGCAGGGCATGTGCTGTCCTTCACGGAGTGCAGACAAGAAAATGCTCTTTAATGCTTCCAGGCTTTAAGGTTGGGCTCAAGACCTTCCCAGTGTCTCCAGGGCTGCCTATGCTGTGCCTCCAGGGGCTCCATAGATTCTTATTCGGCTCCTCTCTTCTGAACACTTAACAGGATACAGATTAAGTTTTTCAAATCTGACAACTGGGCTCTTGGTGACAAGGAATATGTAGCTAAAGAGAGTTGACTATACCAGGTTAATGGCCTACCTGGCTCCTTTCCAGGGAGAAATACTGTAGCCCTTCCCGCAAGCCACATCCTGTACACGGGTCTTCGTAGACTGTGTCTGTCCATCAGAGTCAATTAATCATGCCTGTCAGGAGTGGGCATGGCAGCTGTGGAGGAACCAGTGGCCTCATCCCTCATGACTAGAGACTCTTTTGCCATGCAGGTCAGTAAGAGGAAAGTTGAGTCCAGAGTGCATGTGGTATTCCTAGAGTGTTTCCTAACCCTGAAAATTTTATGTCACCCAACTAACTGCAATATTGTCAGTGCAAACTTTTGCACTTTTGCTTTGGGCCGATGCCATTCATTACCTGAAGGAAGAGAGAAGTGGCAAAGTGGAACTTGGGTAATAGTTCTTAGTATTCATACCTTTTGTTTCACTTAAAAATGGCCAGAAGCAGCCCTCTGTAAAAATGTATCTTCCCCTCTCTAGTCTGGGGTTTATATGGCCAGCTGGGGGATCTTCTCAAAAGCAAACTCCTCCTTTATTGCAATCCCCACTGATTCTCTATGTCTGTACACGTGGTCTCCAAACTGTTTTGATCATCCCAACAGTAAACAATTCTTGAATATACACTCCAAATATATATATTTATTTATTTTATATGCATTTATTAATTACCAATATATTATACAACATATACAAAATTAGACTTTTAAAAGACTGAAATATAGATGAAGTAAGCAAAAACTTAAAATATCTTTTTAATTATGATGGCTTCACAGTATCAGCTAATACTCTAATGTACAATAAATATTAAGGTAAGGTACATGGTAAGTGATGGAAAATTTAAATCTTTTTGTCTAAGAGTTTTCTGGAAAGAAACTTTAACTGTGGTTTGATTTCCTATCACATGTGAATACTTACTCATTGTTTTCAGCTTGTCATATGGCCAAAGAGAACCTGTTGTAAGGGAAATGTCAGTGTCACTATTCCTTCCATTTGCCTGTGCTTATTTTACTAATATGATCTTTGACCCCATTGTTTCTATGCAGGGATATTTTTAACACATGTGTCCACGTTGGCTATATTATGTTAAAGTAGATACATCCAATGAGTCAGAAACGTGTAAGCTGTAGTGACTCAGACTTTGTTGAAAGCTCTAGGGGCCTAAGGACTGAGCACACCACTGTTGTCCTCTCTGCATTTTGCAATTCCTAACCTTGCTAGAGGACATCTCATGAACTATCCATGACACATGATCATGGATGGAATGAGAGCTCCATTTAGATTTTAAAAATTTAAAGTTCCAATAATTTCTGCCTGAACCCTTGCTGATCAGTGTGTGTAACTCTGAGACACCTATTCCATTTGGAGACCAAGGGTCTACATCAGCTTTGACCTACAGGGCACTTTTCCATCTGACTTCAGCCTGTGGTTTCTGTCTAATCTCCCACTGTTCCCTGTTTTGTTGCTTCTCTTATTGTTTTTCATTTTAGCAATTTATGAGGAAGTTGTAAGATTATTTTAATCCTGCATCTCCTCAGTTGATTCTTCCTTCTATTTGCCCTTTGCCTTTCCTACTTGTCAGGACTTGGCTTTCTGTTTCTGTTTTTGTGGTCTTTGTCCAGATTTAGCATAGCGACAACCACCTGCTGGGGTGAGTGCTCACATGGACAGTTGTTTTAGTAGCCTTTTCCTGCTGCACCTGTTGCATGTAGATGCCATATTTCTTCCTGTAAACCTAGGCTGTCTTGCCAGTTTACTGACCTTTTTCATGCCCTTGCACAACCTGAACTTCATCATCATCTTAAAGAAGATGCATGAATCTAATGAATGAATCTAATGTCTTACTCCTGTCTTAGCTCTTTGAAAAAGAGAAAAGACAATCTTGTAAACAGAGGAAGGTGCGTTGGTGTGTATTTTATGGCTGCCCCTTTGGTCAGAAGTCACAAAAGCATTGAACTTCATTACGGCCACTGCCACTTCACCAGTGATGTTCACAGAAGGGAAAAAAGCTCATTTATTCTTTAATGTGAAATACTCTCTAACATCTCCAGAATGCCTTTCTTCTGTTTGCTACTTTAGCCTACATTAAATCTTTGAAAGACTTGATCCCCTTACACTGGAGGTCACCAAGCTTTTTCTGTAAAAAAACAGAAAGTGAATAGTTCAAGCTTTTCAGGTCACATTGTCTCTCTTATAACTACTCAGTTCTGCCGCTGTAGTGCAAAATCAGCCACAGATATGTGCAAATCAGTAAGAATGGCTGTGTTCTTACAAAATTTTCTTTACAAAAATAGGTAATGGGCTCACTATGGCACTAGGACCATCATTTGCCAACTGCTGCCCTAAAAGCTTGTTACTTTTTATTGTCTTCTTTCTGGTTTTTTCTCCATGATTGTTTGTAGATAAGCACATTTTTTTGCAAAGGAATGAATTTCTTGAAATCAAGGACTTTTCTTCTTGCTTTCTAGAAGCTAGATGTCTGGGACCTAGAAGCTGTTCAATAAAGGGATTTTATGATCATTATGTTCCTAATAGAAAAAAGGAGAGCAATTCTCCCATTGGGTATAAGATTGAGAGGCTTACTCCTAGTATCTAAAATGAAAGATTACATAACAATCCCAATAAACGAGATTAGGGAATTTGGCTTGAGCTTAAACTAGGCTTTTTAAAAGGGCAGCTGGTAGCCTCCTCACCTGACCACCCTTTCATTTCCCGGTCACATTGGTTTGGCCTACAGCTTCAATAAAATCTACAGAATTACCTCATTTTCAGTCAGACAGCCACCACTAAAGCCAACTCATTGCTATATTTGTACAGGGCTTTATGATTTTCAAAGCAAGTAACACAATTCCTATTTTGTAGACCTGGCAACTAATGAACATCAAGTGACTTGCCCTGTGATTGATACATCTGGGACTTCTGATCCCCAACCTAGGACTCTTTTCATTATACCAGACAGCTTCTCAGGCAATTAGAACAAAAAGATACTGTGCAAAATGAAGCCAAGGGGTAAGTTAATCCCATCTGAAATTCCAAGGAGACCCTGACACAAATGCGTATCTGAGTTTCAATGGCATTTGGTAGAATTGGCCCAGTAGCTGTGTAGATACCCTGCCAACTTTGCACAAGATACATGAATCTCAAAATCAATTTCACTCACCTTCATTTATCTTGGAAATGCAAAAATTTACACTAGAATGAAATTTACACTCAAATGAAGAGACTGACACCAACCCTGCATCCCTACTCCTCTTAGAAAACATTTTGCAAACCTGTGCTGCAGACCTCGCTGTCCTGCTTGACTGTGAAGGCTGTGTCGGCACACTTGCTCCCAGGGGGAGGTCAGTACTGACTCAGAAGCAAAGCATCACTGCCACTTTTGACCATCTTCTGCTCTGTGTTCCTTGGAAACCTCCTGCGTCAGTTTGGGCATGACCCAACCCACTCAGAAGGAGAGAACAGTTTTACAGCCCTGTGTGGAATGACTCCAAGCCAGTCATATCTATTTCCAAGTGATCTGACGCAGCAAGTGGATCGTGTTTCTTCGGAGGCTTGGCTGAGAATAGTCAGACTGGCCACACTGAACCAGAGCGGATAAAATGAGACTGTGAAGAAAAATCTGAAATGGCCTGTAAGGAAGAAGGACCAATGAAGTGTTCAGGTCAGGAGTGGGATGCTTTCTGGCAAGACAAAAGAAAGGTGACCATGTATGAAATTCGAGAGAGCAAACCGTTGCTGATAATAGCTACGGTGACACCTGATGAGAATATAAATTGGTATTGCAGAACAATGCATGTATTCAGTTGTACCTATGCAGGAAGAAAGACTTGTTGAGAGATAAGAGAAATTACATCTGAAAAGTTAGAGAAGAGCAAGAAATGAAATGTGGCGGAATCCAAGTTTGATTAATATAATCGAGAATGGAAAAGCTGTGATAGTTGTACTGCTAGAAAAGTATTCAGAATAATGATACAAGAATGTTAAGGGAAAAATAATCAAGAGATACCTTTTTCCTCCTCTTCCTCTTTTCAAATCTCTCTACTCACCTTTTATATTAAAATATAATGTTTGCAACCCATTCAACAGTTCTAAAAGTTTGTCTGCTCTGCAGGTGATAAACTGTGGCTTACAGCTGTTATGCAATTTACTGATACACAGAGTGACTGGGGGAATATGTACACTGAAGTCTATCTTACTGTGAAGGTCACAGTTTTCGGTCACCACTGGTATTAAATAAACTGAAACTACTTTAACTGTTAAAAAAAAAAAAGAAGAAGAAGAACAAATAGTGATATGGAGAAGCAGACTGGCACATACCCAGTACTTTCCTGAGAGCTGGCACCAAACCTAAAACAACTCACAAAATCTACCTCTTGTTTTTAGTCTTAGCTTTAATCAGACATTTTATTGGAATTTTTTATGGTTGGTTACCTGTCCACCTTACTGCCATCCTACCAAAGGAGGCAGGGACTCTGACTGTGTGTGCCAGAGACCAAGAGAGCCCTGTGTTCAGTTATTATGGTCTCAGGGAATAGTGATTACAGGGTCCAGGAATGGGATGTGGGAACAACACAGAAGTTGGGTTTCACTTAAGGTCTTTAGCAAGAAATAAATACCCAGTTGCTAGGATGAAAATAGTATTGGTTCTTCACAGATCATTTGAAGGGATAAGCTGAGCCCTAGAAACAACCCCTAACCTAGATGACTCTGCTCAGACGGATAAAAGCAGATTTTTGAGTATCAGATGCCATAGGCACATATCTGGTTGGTTATTCCCTGCTTTGGTTACACAGAGATATTTTCAAAGCTGAAGACACAGTGACAAAGTTAGGCTCCCTGAGGCAAGAAGAGGTCTGTGTCTCTAGTTGCCCATTTGGCAATAGATGTCTTCATAATTCTTTATATCCAACTAGCATGGCCACTGGAGTTAGCAGGAAAAGGCCTAAAAGGAACGGCTGTCACTTCCCTTTGCTTTATGCCTTTCAGAGTCAACTCAACTGGTCTGTTTCAGGCACTGACTGTGTGCCAGGCATTTTCTCAGAATATAGTAAGACCACCTTGCCCTTACCACCTTAGCAGTCCATCATGAAAGACGGTATGCTAAGTACCTGTGGCAGAAACAGTAACAGAAACACTATGGGGGGCATCATCATAAAGAAGCCTCACCCTTGAGGGTGTGCCCACAAGGGAGCCTATCCACCCACCATTCCTTCATCCACACATTGATCCCTAAGTATTTATATCCTGCTTGTTATTCATGGGGAACATGGGCTTGGGATTCAAAGGGAACTAGTACAGGGAGTACAGGGAAGGGGGTTGGGAGGTGGGAGGTAGACTGGGCCACATGGGTAAGGGTTTTGCTTACTAGGCCAAATTTGAACTGTGTTCTGTAGGTACAAGGGTCCTCCTTAGGACCTTCTGCAGGTGGAGGCACAAACAGCCATCCCACCCCAATAAAAAGTCTGATTAAAGATTAGAATGAAAACAAGAGGTAGATTTTGTGAGTTGTTTTAGGCTTGGTCCCTCCTCTCAGAAAAGTACTGGGCATGTGCCAGTCTGCTTCTCCACATCCCTGTTGACCACCTTACAACTTTAGAGGTATTTTATGTGTCTGTTTTATTGTTGTCTGGTTCCCCAGTTGGGATATGAACCCTATGAAGATAGGAAGGCTGTTGGTCACAGTCACCTGTTGTGTTACTAGTTTTAAGCACAAAGTCTGGCACAAAGTAGACCTTCAACAAACATTTCCAGAATGAATTATCTTTCTGTGTTTAGACAGTTGTCTCCAGATTGTGGAGAGGAAGGGGATGAGAACTAGGAGATCCACAGGAGGGATTCGTAGTGACAGAGAGGTGCTAAGATCTGAATCCAGGGCAATGGTGACATAGATGAAAAGAAGGTTTACAGGGTAACTCCTCAGGGTTAACACTGACAGATGTGGGCGAGAGAGGGGGATGGGTCAGCATGACTGTAAGGTTTTCTTTTGGATAGCTGAAGGGCTGGCGATATCCTGACTAAGAGGAAAGATAGGGAAGGAACATGAGGAGGGGCTTGTCATGGGAAACAAGGGAGCATAGATAATGAGATCAGTGTTGGGCATGTGTGATTTGACACAACTGTCCAATGTCCAACTGGAGATGTCCAGTAGACAGTTGGAAATATATGTGGGCAATTCAGGAAGATGGCTGGGGCTGAGGTTACAGCTTTTTAGTGATACATGAAGCCAGAAGAGGGTAAGGTCACTCAAGGAAAGCAGAGTTGGAAAAGAAAACTGAAGCCCAAATCTAAAGAAATACCATTTGATAGTTGAGTGTTAAAGAGGAACCAGGGAAGGAGATGGAGGTGAGATCTAAGAGGAGGAGCAGGAGGAGAATAGGTGAAGACTTCGGCTACCTTTGACAAGAGGTTAGAGCAAGGGTCAGTAGGTACAGGAGCTGCACGTTCTTAGGCAAATAGTACCACTGAGTTCTTACCAGGTAATGGAAGGCGCTTGGCAATTCTGGGCCACTGAGAAAACCAGAACACATATGTGGAGTTTATCAGGACTTCCTCCTCCTAACATTCCCAGAGGGCAGGGCCAGGTCTAGTTGAGTGCTGAATGGCCTGCCTATTAAAGGATGTCCTCAATCTGAAAACATCACCAACTCCTGCATCTCCTCATCTCCTACCTAAGAATGGCTCTCACAGATTAGACAGGTGCTTAACAAATGGCCACACTTCGGGGTCTGGATTCAGGCTCCCACGGGATTACTATAGGTGGCTTCTGGTTCCGGTTCTCTCAGGGGAGATGTTTCTTCAGGGGGCCGGTTTACGTTAGTACTAGTCCTGGCCTCTCTCATGATTAACCTGCGTTCTCAGCATCCTCTGCCACATCCAACATCTGCTACCACGGAGAGCTCACCCTGCCTTCCTTCCTGCCATCCACCCGCTCCCTTTCACTTCCTGTCCTCCACTTCAGGCCAGTGATTCCTGTAATTATTATAATCCTGAAAATTCCATAGAAATGACATGGAAACTGAAAGGAAGCACAACACAGATCACTATAGAGATGCTTTAGTCCAAAGGAGAAGAGATGGGGTCCAGGCGCCCCACTCACACAGCAGAACTCTGGAGTAAGTCTATTGTGAACCACCCAGACAGGAGGAACAGCACTGTCCTCTAGTCCCCTCCCACCCCTAGGCCCTATGCAGGACCCTCCTCCTCGGACACTCCACCAGGGGAGCCCGCGACTCACTGGTCTCTACCCTCTTTGCTGAGGCGTGGTTCTCCTTCTGCCTCTTAGGGAAAGAACAGGCCAGGCCAGGTCAGGCTGGGGACACCCTGACACAGAACACTCCCATTCTAGTGTCCGTCTCCTCCAGAGTGAAATCACTCAGACCTTCGGACCCTTTTCATGCATGGAATCCTTTAGGCCTCATAGGCTACTAAGCAGGGACCGCTGGGAAAACCTCCTTGGGAGTGGGACTCACAAGACATGGTGCTGCCTACTGAAGGAGTCCTGATCAAAACCCCACTGGAGACCCCCGTTTCCCATACACACAGGAGACTCAACTCAAGGGTCCTGACTTAGCGGCCTCTGTCTGCAGAGTCTTCCTGGAGTCTTGGGGAGGGGGCAGAGGCAGAAATCTGCTAAGCTAGCACGGCTTCCGTCTCCCCTGCTCCCACCTGCCCTGGCTGTGGGGTAAACCTCTTCCTGCCGGGCCCATGCTGCGCCCTAACCCAGTGGCTCCGGGTCCCCCGCGCCCCGCCCCGCCCCGCCCGGCCCAGCCCGGCCGCATACTTGGGCTCCGGCTCAGCAGTCAGGCCTATCCATCTTATTTAGAGCTCAGCTGGGCTGCAGAGGCTGTGAAGCCGGTAATTTTAGACTCCCTGATTGGAAAGGGTTGCGGGGCAGGCAGCGGGGGAGGAGAGCAATTTGATTCACAGGTTGGAGCTGGTTCCGAGCGGGCGCTGCCTCCCTCAGTGCGCCCCTCCGGGCCTCGCTCTGTGCGTGTCCTGCCGGGAAGCGCGGAACCGCGCGGCCTCCCTGGACGCTTGGCCTGCAGATTCGGGGGCCAGCGGCGTCGGTGGGGCGCCGGGCGGGGGTTCTGCCTCGAAAGACAGCGCCGAGGACAGGGCCAGGGCGGAAGGACTAGATTATCTCCCACCTCCACCTCAGGGCCGCGTGTGAGGAACCAGGGCCCAAGTGGGGCCTCTGACCCCCTAGGATCCTACTAGCTTTTCCTTCTTCCTCTCCTGACCTCCACCGTGGGGGGCCATCGCCCCCCAGAGCCTTCCCACTTGGCTCGGCTCGCAGGGCTCTCATCTAATCCCCCGTGGTGCTTGAAGAGGCCATTTGCATTTGATTACAGGACCCCCTCCCCGCCCTCCCAAGATTTAAATCCCCGGGGAGTGACTGAGGCAGAGGTTTCAGGTTCTGCCAATCTGATGTGAGCTGAGAGTTTTGAGCTCCAGGACTCAGGTCCTTCAGAAGCCACCAGAGATATTTTCAGCCGCCTGTCCACCTCCTCAGAACAGTCCCAATTCCAAGGCTCTTGACTGAGTCCGACTTGGAACCTTCCCTGCGTTGGAGCCACTGCAGTCATGCGTGGAGCAGCGAACTCAGATTTCTTTGTGCCCCCAAACCAGAGGAATGAGAAATGACTTGTGCCACATCGCAGCAAATCACAGGTCCTGGTAAACACAAGACTATTAGCTCATATCTGGTGTTTAGTTCCTGCCCTGGGTACACTTTTATAAAGCAGCATCCAACACAAGGAGAAAAAGTTCTGATAGGTTTTTCTTTTGCTTCTAAGCCCTGGAAGGAAGCCACAGTGAAAGCCTGGAATCCTGCTGCTCTCCATGCTGAGTGATGTTGAGCTCGTGTTTGGTTGCCTCTGGTGACAGGAAACTTGCCACCTACAAAGCAGCCTAGTAAAACTTTGGCTGGTTCTGTCCTTTGTCCAATAACTTTATTGCTCCCAGTTTTGCTGCTGTCCACCAGCATCTGTTTCTGTGGTGGGCTTGAACCTGGGAGTGGGGTTAGGGGAACCCAGATGGACCATGGTGGTCATCCTGCTACTAGCCAAGAACTAGCAGGACTCCTGTGGGGGTACAAAGTACAGCAATATTCTCACCTCCCCCAGCAGGATGTGTCCCCCTTGATGTATCAGGGTGCTCCATTCCTGTGCACAGCTCCAGGGTGCTCCCTTCTGGCCCAGGACATACCAGCCACCAAACACTTGCAGTTGTTTACTTGTCCTGCTGGAAATGTGGACGTGAGGATATTTTACTACTTTTCCAAACAAGGGCTTCTTTCCTGGGCAGTTAATGGGACTTAAGTGCCTGTGCCCTTCCAATACTTGTTTATTGCAGTTTTCTGCAGGGGAAGCTTAAATGATTATTCATGGATTCTTTCATGCTAAAGATTCGTTGCAGTGAAATGTCACTGGTTTGGACAAATTTAGCTTGTGGTTTGAAGACTCTCAGGCACTCCACAGCCCCAGCAAGACTCTTATTCCTCTCCATCCTATAGAGCTGATCAGAATCACTGCCAACAAAATCTTCCCTAGGAGAGGTGTGCCTGGTCTACTTTTAAAAATAGATGTGCCTCCTGTGTAAACATCATTTTGCCTGTTGGAATGTAAATGATATTATTGGAATGCTTGGAGACAGTTTGTTCTTTTAGTGGATTAGCAATTTCCCCCTGAAAATATTGTTTCACAGTATTCACTAAGCACATCCTTCCTTCTTGTGTGGTTTGGGATTCCATATCAGCCAGCCCAGGTGGATCAAAACTCTGGAAGATTTTCTGTTCCCAACCCAACAATAATCCTAGCAAGAATCTGTACTGAGAGGGGCTGGGGTTGGGGGTAGGTACAGGTTTTCTGGAGAGATTGAGAAATAACAGAAAATTGCCCAGAGAAGGAGTAGTTAGCAAAAAAAAAAAAAAAATTTAGTTAAGAAGACACATTTGTAACCATGAGGAGCAGTCAGCAGGGAGCAGAGTAGTGAATGAACACAGCTGGAAGGTGGAGCGAGCCAGCATATCCTAGTGGTGATACAAGAAGAATCTAAAGTTGTTTCCTCTAGGAGTTGATTGATTTTGACCATCCCCATCATCTCCCAAATTTGCCTGGTAAAGCATCTTTCTCTGTGACTCAACCTCACTCAGCTCCTGTCGCATCTCCCCACAAGACAGCTGCCCTGTCTCCACTTTTGCCCATTCTGTGCTGACTCCAGATCAGTGTTCCTGCAAGTCATTTTGTTCACTTTTTCATCCCACCCAGTCCAATTCCTTCACAAATTAAATATTCTATTCATGCTTTGGACTAACAGTCAGCACCTAGGACCTGGCTTCTGGGGATCTTTCCAGACTCATGCCTTGTCCCATAGATGTATGAGGTCTGAGGGGACATTCACCACTTTGTGGCGTATTTGGTGAGTTCCCAGCATGTGTGCACAGCACTCAGTTTTATTAGGATTATATCATCTGTCTCCTTGTCTGTGTTAAGGCTGTTCCTCCTCCTCCCATCCTGCCTGGCCACATTCCACGCCCCTCTGTTACACTCCTCTCATGAAGACAGAGATTGTGTCTTCCTAAAACAAAGTTGTGAATTGGCAACCTGAGAGCCAAATTTGAACCATAGATATGTTTTGTTTGGCCTATGTAATATTTTTTAAAAATCGGGAAATTGTACATCATCATCTAGATTTATGACTTTGCTGGAAAGGCTGGGAGATGTAGTAACCCCGAATTTCAGCATGACAATGCCAGATTGCCACTGAGAAATAGCTGTCCCAGGTTCACCACAGCCCCTCTTTCATGGTTGGGGTAAGGGAAACCATCTCCTATGTTCAAAATGACCACTTCAACGTCTACCCCCCCAGATGTTGGTATTTGGGCAATCTTTGATTATATAAGACTGTCCCATATATTATAGGGTGGTTAGCAACCCTGGTCCCTACCCACCAAAAAACACCCCCAAATATTTCCAAGCCCTGGTAGCCGATGTCACTCTATCCGCTACTGAGCTGTCCGCCATGATCACATAACCCTTGCCTCACCAGTGCTGGCACACAGTAGGACCTCCATTAACTAGATTAAAAAGACATAACATGCAACATCCATAGCTGAATGGTTCTGCATATTAAAAGTTCCCACGAAAACAGGCAGAAAAATGCAATAATCATAGCATTTTTTAAAAAATAAATTATCTGGAGTAAATTTAGTACATTCCCCTCAACACCTGTCCCAAAATGGGAAAAAAAATTAGTTAAGAGTACGTTCCTGTTGAGGCATTTCCATTCTGCATGCCTCAGTTCCCGCTGTAATGTTAATTGGTTATGGTTTCCTCTGCTGCGAGCCCTTACTTGTAATGAGAATTGCTGTGCAGCTGTCCACCAGGCACCACCCCAAGAAAGGCTGCATGCAAAGGGAGCACAGGAAGAACTGAATCCCAAGCAGCTTTTCCATGGAAAGTGTTGTTGCTAATAGTTTTGGGGGTTTTTGTTTCAATTACAAAAATACTATATGCTTACAGTAGAAATTTCAGAAGCTAATAAGGTACCAATAATGTTAAAAATCACTCATTATCTCATTGCCTGAAGACAATCACTTTATTTTTTGAATATTCCCTTCCTGTTTTCCCTTATGCACCTATATTTATGTTTGCTCTTTGTGGATTTAGTTTTGTTTCTAGCAAAATTTGGATTGTACTGGTTATAAAACCTCTCCGGGCCATCTCATGGCTGTATATAATCAGTTTAACCAGTTCACAGTTGCTTCCTTAGTTGCTTATAAACAGGACAGTGATCAACTTCTTCATTTATAAGTCTTTCTGCGTCAGTCTGATTATTTCTTCAGAGGAAGAAGTCATCCCCTCCACCAGGGAGATGCTATTGGCTGCAACAACTGAAAAAGACGGGTGAAGTAATTGGCAGACTGAGGTCTGGGTGAGGAATTTCCAGCCAGGAAGAAGTTCCTATTATGCCACTGAAGAGTGGCCATATGCTGAGAGCCAGGGAGGACCTACAGGACTGGGGACTTGGGGCAGTGGGCAGTGTTTGAAACTTCTACCAAAGGAAGCAAACAAGGGTTTAAGCACAGGGTGAGAAGTGTTTGGCAGCACCCAGAGTCCAGTCACATACTGGCAGGGATACACAGCTCTCTTCAATGAGGCTGGAAACAAAAGCAGAACTGGATAGGGGGTTGGGGTGGGGATAGTGAATTATCTCAGGTTTGGGAAATGGCCTGACAGATCCACCCAAAGATCAGGCAGGCTGGACCGGAGCCATGAAATCTTTTCCCACCCAAATAATAAGATTATAACACATAAGTAAAAAATAGTCCTTGTGACTGTAAGCAAAAGAACTACCTTTGCTTACTAACATGGCTTCACAGATCCCACATGAGCTAGACAGAGCCCAGAGTCATGTTTATGGTGTTGTAAAAACAAGAATGAACACTTTCTACATCATGTCACAGTTCCCGAAGTACCTCACATGATACATTAGCCCAGCCTCCTTTGGTGGATATTTTTAAGTGAATTCCCCCATTTTATAGAAATGGGGGTTCAGAAAGGGGGATTTGTGTAAGTGCAGACAGGCAGTCGACAGGGAATCAGGTTCCAGAGCAGCTCCAAGGGCAGTGTGTGATAATTAATCCACTCTCTTGTGTGACCATCTCTTCTGTCCTTGCAAAATGACTTTTTGTTGGGAAATAAATGTATCCTCCCCCTGTGACCTTGACCTTTGCAAAATGAATTAACCAAGTGAGCTAACAGGATAAGCCAGTTCTGTGTGGGCTTTAAGAGCAGTGGGTCGCACCCCTGTAATCCTAGCACTTGGGAGTCTGAGGCAAGAGGACTTGAGTTCCAGGCCAGCCTGAGCTACATAGTGAATTGGAAGTGAACCTCAACTACATAGTGAGACCTTGCCTCAAAAAAAAAGGGCAGTGGGGGGCAGGAAGACAGGTCTCCCCACCTTTCCATCAAAAGACCTTTCTCAGTCCAATGCAGATCTTTCCTATACCTGGAATCTTCTTTCCTAGAAATGGGGGCAGCTCATTCCTTAACCTAAGTCTAAGTCACACCCCCACACAGCTGTCCCTAAGACACCTTTGACACCTTTGGCACCTTTGGGCACCTGGGGACACCTTTGGGCAACCCAGTGCCCACCAGACTTCCCTCTCCTACCTGTGGGTCCTCTTCCTTCCCGGGACCTTGCTCAGGAACATGTGGTCTCCTAGCTATCTGGAGCCTCCTGTACATCCCCTCTCCCTGCCTACTTCCCATCTGCGGTGTTCCCCAAATCCAGAGCCAGAGGTTGGTCAGAAGAGGACAGCAGGCGCAGGCTGAGGAGGAGAGGTGTGCGCGTGTGCAGAGGGCAGGCATAGTGAGGGTCAGGGTCAGAGGACGAAAGCCCTTAGAAGTGAGGGGCCCTATAGTGATTTGGGTAACCTAAGAAAGGGAGGAGGCTGAGAAGAAAAAGAGAGAAAGGAAAAGATGGGGGGGTCGGGAGGGTAGTTTTAGTGTGGAAAAGCTGAAGAGCAGTTTCCAGAGGTTTGGAGAAGGGTTTGCTGGGAATTGCACCCTAAGAGACCCCTACATGGCCTCTCAAAAAACTCTGTGAAGATCATGTCAGATCTGAGAGCATTTGTGGGCAACTGTTTGTAAGCAAGTATACATGGAGGCCATCTGCTAGAAAGAGCTGGCCCCATTTATGCAGATAACAAGCACAAGGTCAATGGTCACTGTCCCAGCATTGCCACTCATATCCCAGGCCAGACTCCTCCTACCCACCTGAGCCCTGTGCACACACTGGCGTTCTTGCTGTCTCTCGGATAAGATTTGTACCTTCCAGCCTCCTCACCTTCTTGTCCATGTCCACAATGTACTCACAAGGTCCCAAGATCAGCAGCCATCCTTTCTCCTTACTTCTGTGTTCCCAAAACAGACCCGCCCAGAGCCACCTTCTGTCCTGCAAGGAGCCTTTGTTGGTCCCTGGAAACATCTGGGCCTTCCATACCACTCCTGAATGCTTCTTATAAACACAGGGTCATTACCTTGATATACCTGAGTTAGCTTAAAAAAAAAAAATAAGGACCAGAATTAAAATCCCTTTAATTTACAGTCTCTTTAGATTTGCAATGGCAACTCCTATGTCAATGCTGACTGAATAGACTCCCCGGACTCTCTTTGGGACTGCCTGGAAGAAGGTGCTGGCAGAGGGGAGAACCAACATTTCCTTGCCTCCTCCCTATGGCTCTGGTCCCTGGAAAGCA
The DNA here is from genome assembly GCA_004027455.1 of Hydrochoerus hydrochaeris. Classification (NCBI taxonomy): domain Eukaryota; kingdom Metazoa; phylum Chordata; class Mammalia; order Rodentia; family Hydrochaeridae; genus Hydrochoerus; species Hydrochoerus hydrochaeris. Next base: position 95,036 of record PVLA01004546.1, on the reverse strand, counting down.
ACTTCAGGGGCCTTGAACAATAATGTTGTCACCAGAGGGGCCTGCCCTTCAAAGAAACAGGGCCTGATAGCTCTTGTTATATGCAAAGTGGAAAAGGTACCAAGACTGTTCTCTGCATTTCCTGCCTTTCAATTGAGTGAGGACAGACAGATGATTTATTGGGCATTTCCTAGCCTCCCCTTCACCATAGGAAACCAGTATGAAAAAAAAGGTGCAAATTTTAAAAAGATGTGTGAGTGTTTTGAGGAGGCTGGGGAGAGAATTCCTCTGTACCATTAAAGTAAAAAAAGAAAACTCTTTAGCAGCAGGACCTCTGATCTAGAAGCATACTGACCATAAATTTACTCCAGCCTTTGAGAGCTCAAAGCTGCTTGTGGTGGAGGAGGTGGGAGTGGGCAGGGCAGGGAAGGCAATGCAGGCCGTCCTCTCCCAGCTCCCTATTTCCAGGTGACCTAGCTCAGGCTTGAAAGGGCTTGAAAGGGGGCATCGTGCCTTTAGCCACCTCGCCGACCAGCACAGAGCAATAGAGGGTTGCAGGGGCCTTCACTACCCTCAAGTGTTGGTTTTAGTCAGAAGAGGTCAGCACCCCCCCCCCGACACCCCAGGCAGCCAGGGGGAGAGGCCAAGAAGCAGACACAGCAGCTCTGCTTGGTTCCACTCTGTTCTGAGCTGCCCTAATAAAGAACCACACGACACTTACCGGGATCAAAGCAACAGAAATTTATGGCATCAGAGTTCTGGAGGCCAGAAGTCAGCAATTGAGCCGTCATCAAAGCCACATTGCTCCTGAAAGCTCTTGGGAAGGCTCTTTCCTGCTCTTCCTAGCTTCTGAGGTTTGCCAGCAATCCTTGGTATCCCCTGACTTGGAGCTGCATTGTTCCAGTCTCTGCCTCTGCCTTCACATGTCTTCTTCCTTTTACCTGTGTCTCCACATGGTGTATCCTGTGTGAAACTGTCTCTTTCTGTCCGCCTCTCCCTTCTAACCTGTCATACTAGATGAAGGGCCCATCTGACCCCAGTAAGACTTCATCTTAACTTATATCTTAACTACATCTGCAAACGTTCTTTTCCAAAAATAAGGTCATGTGCACAGGTACTAGGAATTAAGACTCCCTTATATCTTTTGGAGGGCACAGTTCAGTCCACACTGAAATCTAATGTTTATCACCTGCAGTTTTAGGTCACCAAACTAGTTACTCTGTGTGCATCTGTGTACATGTGTGTATATGTACATATATTTACTACTTCTAATTTACATTTATATACTAGCATATGTATACACACAAATGCCCATGCATAGAATGTATATATACAAATACCTATGATTTGTATTCAGTGTCATAATGATATATACATATAAACTGACATCCATGTAAATTACTAAGTTACATTATCTGTCATATACAACACATATGTCATATATAATCTCAAATATATAACTGTAAAGAACTACATGACAGCAACTACTAATCACTGGAGCAATTCTGAGTAATGTCTAACATTACTCAAAGGAAGAAGACTATGGAGCTTTTTTGGTCATTTTTACATGAAAGAGATGAGGGGAAGGATCTAGTTCTGCCACATACACAAGCCAAGGGAGGATCCAAGCACTGCAGAGGCCTGGGTGTCTGCCTGGTCATCCCAGGTGCCACAGGGCAGCCACTCTGCTGGCCACCATATCAGTCTCCACTGCCCTGCTGGGGATGAGCAAACTCAGACCCAGAGTCATGAAGCAGCTGGTCTAAGCCCACGAGCCACAGACACTTCTAGAAGTGGAAGTCGCGCTTCCACGTGCCCAGCTCTGGCTCCTCCCACTCCAGCCACTTCCCTTCTCTCACCCCTCCTTGCCCCACTTTTCCAGCTAATAATCAAATTTTTCATTTGAGTTACTTCTGCTGAGTGTGCCCAGAAGTTATAGGTAGTCACACAAAGAACACTTTTCCCTTCAAATGAGCTGGGAAATGACTTTTCATGAAGGTCTTGCCCCATGCCAAGGTTAGAGTACTTTGTGTTCAGTTGTTTTGGAATTATTGGTGAGGTGGAAAAAAACAACTTCCTTTTTCAGTTTTATGAAAGTTTTTCTCTCCCTGCATTTTCTCAAAAATGCACTGACTGATCTAAAGCTTAGCATCAAGCCTGCCTGGAATGTCTTTCACTGATGAGCCTGGGGTCTCGAGGGTCTCTTAAGTGCGGCCCAAACCTCTTGGTGAGTGACCTTTGGAAGCACTGAAATGGCTCTCCCCCAACTTCTGCCTTGGTTGCCCACATTTCTAGCTCCCTACCTGCTCTTTCCACCTTGTAAAGCTGTTTGACTTCCCTCCGAAAGCCCAAGAGCCTGATTTCTCTCCATCCTGCTCGCTGGCATCTCCAGCAGGGAACACAAAGGATGCTGCTTCCCAGCAGGAAATGGCCAGATTCCGGGATGCTTGAAATGGGGCTCTGGAGGCCTGCTGCTTGGAAACTTTGCTGAAGGATGTTTTTGCCAGGGCCTTCGCCCACCCTGGAGTTCCAAATAGACTGGCAGAAATACTGCCAGCCTCCAACAGCTTCCTCTGCCACTTCCCACCATTTTCAAACCAGCTTCCCTGTGTAAAATGCCCTTGGTACAGTGTCATCATTCCCACAGCCTCTGCTCCTCAAAAAAGTGCAGATTTTTCAGCAACCCCCACCCCAAGGCTTATCAAGGCTTCTGGTAGAGCCTAGAACTCAGTCTTGTTGGAGTATCTCAAGGAGCACCCCCAGGAATCCTGCAGTGGATAGTGTAGTAGTATGGAGGCCACCCTTGGAAAACTATGGTTTAACTGTTAGGCAGGTTTGCTGACATGAAGCCTCGGCTTTGCAATCTTAGGAAGATGGCCAGAGGAAACAAAGACTAGATGCGAGGGTACAGGGTGAGGTAGAAGCACAGCCCAGGTTGGCCAGGGCTTGGACCTTGGCGGGAGAGAAAGAAGGGCAGGCTTGTGTGATTCCTAGGGGACCAGCAGCACAGGTTCCATGTGGAAATGCTGCCAGGTAGTCATTTAGATCTGCTGCCAATGCAAGAGCTTGCAGTGCCTTGGGGCTAGGACAGGCCATACAGCCAGAGAACATCGATCAAGCTTCCACGCAGTGTTTCTTAGGAGGGGCCCTTTCGTTCTCTCAGAGGTGGCACTTGGTGACGGGAAATACTGTACTTGCTTTTGAATCACACTGCTGGGTGTTGGTCTGCCTTTGTCCTATTTCTCTAGGTAAATATGAGCAAGCCATATACTCACTCTGTGCCTCAGTTTCCTCAACTGGAAAAGGAAGACAACTGTACCTACTTTGGAGCATAATTGAGAGGACTGCATGAGGTTATATGTGCAAGGCACTCCACACAACCCTCACGGCAGCCAGGGCTCCACACACCTTGGCTGCTGGTCTCTGTGCGTGAAGCTGCTCCCTTCTGCCCCACAGCACCTCTCCTCTGCTATCCGCACAGCTCAACTTCGTGTGTGCTTTGGATAGTCCACAGATGTCCTTGTCTTGGTTCCCAGAAAAAATTTTGGTTTTCCCTTTTTCTTTCTCCAAGAGCCCTTTTCACCCTGCATGTGCCAGTTCAGAATAGGCACCCAGACAGCATCAGCCTTCCTCTCCAAGGGACCCTGCCTTGTGGGACATTTATAACCACCAGCAACAGGAAAAGAACTGCTCAGCAGTTGGCCCAGGTCTTTGCAGCTGAAAAATTCAGTTTTGCACTCCAAACTTCTGCCTGGGGAAGGTCGTGTGATCTACAAGGTGACGCAGAGAGTTGAAGGTGGGAATCAAAGGCTCCTGAGCAGATGGAGGAAGGAAACACACATATGCAGAGGCTGACAGCACCCAATTAATCCTGCCTTGGCCAGGCTGCCTGTTGAGCTTTTGCATTGGTCTCAGCTGCTGGGGATTCTGTCTTCAGTTTCCCCCTGCAGGGCGGAGCCGGCACCCACAGGCATGCTGTGGCACATGGTAAACTAACTCCTTCTGTGTGGAGTGCAGGATAGGCAAGGATATTATTTTTGGTTCTCTGTGCTGATGATCTGCTGTGAAGTTCTGAGAAAGTAAAAGTTGCTGCTGCTCTGTGATGAAAAGACTGACTTGTTAGAGTAACCCACAAAGTAGCCCTCCATCCCCTGGGCCCTCATCAACTTTGTTCACTTCAGCAGTGAACAATGGCTGCCAGTGAACCAGTTCTGCTCATGTGGAGTATGGCACAGATTCCACGAGACCAGGACAGTGAGAAAGAACTCAGCAACACCCCTGGAAGACAGTGTCTCGAAGCCGTTGGGCATTTTCTGAATGGAGCCCTCTCTTACCTTGGCCACTTCCCCGGCCAGTGGAAGGGTAGAGCCGGTGGAAAAGCCACGTGTGCCTTATTGACTCTGCCAGGTTCAGAGAGGCCTTCACGGTTGACTTGGCAAAGGAGAAAAGTTCTTTATTTCCCCCAGTCTCGGAGCCTGCCAAGCCCAGGGCTGAGCGGGCAGCTGTGTCCTCCCTCCTCCGACTCCCACACCATTACCTGCAGAGTTCACTGGGAAGCCCTGTCCAGGCCGGGCCAAGCTGGGTTTGCAAGTGGCCTGTCTTAGGCTAACTGCAGGCTCCTCTTCCTTCACAGTGCAGTCAGCCAGGCCTGCCCAGTGATACTCCCAAATTGGTTTTTTCTTTCTTTCTTCCCCTAGGTCCAGAACCCAGTTATTTACCCAAAGAAAACAGGGAAGTGACAAGGTAACAGAGTACACATGTTGTGAAAATATGCAGGCTGGGGCTGAAGAAAAGAAAACATTCTTCCATAAGTAGCTGCCTTGTTAATTCATTTTTTTTCTCCAGATTAGAACCAGCCATTTCTTGTGCTCCTCCAAGCACCTTCTGTGGTTTCCTGACAGCTGCCTGCAAGGGGTGAGATTTGGCTTGAAAAATGGGCCATCGGTCATGCTTCGGGGAGGGGGAGGAGAGCAGAAACCAAAATTCCCAGATTGCTCACGTTCACTGCTCCCTTTCTACACAGGGATGAAAAAGGGGGGGTGGCGCTGAGATTGTATAAACGCTGAGGCGTAACCTGATTTTCCACAAGAAGCGACAGCTCCATAATGAACAGTCCTTGGTATGAGGTTTTTCATCCCCTTTTGAAGCTGGTTTCCAATTCCTGGCAGGCTGGTGCTCTGCAGCCTTGAGGAACAGGCACGGGCTGATTCTCAGCAATTAAAAATAATATTGGCCCTGATAGGGAACTCTTGGGCCCCCCATCATACACACCCTTTTCATTGTATGCCAAAGATCACTTTCCCAACCTGTTTCAGAACAGCTGGCCGCAAAGGAGGAGCAGCCTCCAGCCCTGCACACCCTGAGTGGCTGGGGAGAGACCGTGGGTATTAATAGCATTTTCTGGGCCTGCTGTTTGGAGCAGAAAGGGGGTGACCTGTGTCTTTGGGGCCTGCTTTTTCTTCAGTGAATTCTTTAAGCCTCAGGACTTACAGAGGCGCTGAGAAAGCCCACAGAGAGGCTCGCCAGGGCTAACCTCTGGTACAGATCTTCATGCTTCTCATTTTTCCCTCGTCCGTGTTCTCCATCTCCTCTTCGGCCTTGTGGGTATTGGCCCACAGCTTGGCCCAACTCCCTTCAGCAGAGGTCACACCACAGAGGCCTGGACAGTCCCTGTCGGCATTGGTGTGGCACTTTCTGTGAACAAGAGTCTGCAGAAGCCAGACAGCGCAGCCCGAGTGTGGGACATGTTCTCTTCCCGGGGGGGCGGGGGGCAGCGCAGGCCTGAGTGGGTGTGGATCCCAGGGGCCTCCCCAAAGCTTACTTACAGCCACAGAGTTCGTCAGCTTCCCACGACCAGCACCCAGCAGCCGTAACCACAAGATGGGTAGAAATTCTACCGTCTCCCCACATGGCTTACCACTACCACATCGGCATCTTCCCAGGAGGGGGCTGTGTTTCAGGCCTGGGATGGTTTTGATTATCAGATTGGACTGAAGCTGCAGTGGAAAACCTTGAGAACAGGCAGAGGATGGATCTGAGGACGAGGTTTGGCTGTTTCCCCTCGAGAGAGCACTAGCAGGAAAAGGCACATCTAGTGGGTTGAGGGGCCCTCAGAGAACCAGTATTTGGGGTCAGGCTGGGAGAACCCCACCAGCCATGTTAGTGAACATCCCTAACATGGGTCATTAGACCCCCATGGGGAGAGCACAGCCTCTGCCCGATTGGGCCAGAATCCAGTCTCTGGCTGAAGGTGAAAGACTATTTCCGATGATTGTTTTCAGATATTTTATATCCAGTGCATGAAAACACAATAGTGACAGGAAAAATCCATACACACGCACAAAGCAAAGGTGGTCCCATCCCTCACTGTAAGGTCAGAGGACCGTTTTCTCAATCTAGTCCTTGATGTGGATCCAAGGGAAGCGGTTCCTTTGAAGTCAGCAGCAGCCGCAGCAGGCCCAGCTGTGAGGGTGTGGACAGGGAGTCAGACAGGATGCGCTGCGTTATCAGAGGCCCATCGAAGTCCCTCCTGTAAGGACCAAGCTTCCTCCAGCAAAAGGTGACTTTAAGGCCATTTGTTTGATAATCTAAGGAGACTCCTTGTAACCTGGTGTCAGTTGGGATCTGGCTCTGTCAGAGCTGGGCCTTTCTCTCTTGGAGTTTCTGCCAGGCCCTTGAGTGAAGTCTTGCTGTGTTCTGATTCCAGGCAAGTCTCTCCCTTTCTCTAGGTCCTTCACTTTCTCCTATGTTGATTTTAGCCATCTTTCTTTCTTTTTTTTCTTTTTTTTTTTTTTTTTTTTTGAGACTGGGTCTCACTATGCAGTTCGGGCAGGTCTTGAGTTCACTTTGTAGCCCAGGCTGGTCTTGAACTTGCAATGATCCTCCTACCTCAGCCTCCCAAGTGCTGGGATTACAGGTGTGAGCCACCACACCCAGCTCTCAGCCATCTTTCGATGCCTCTGTGCCACAAAAACTGACACAGAGAAAATGCACTTGATGATGAGATTCAGCAGGGAATGACACCTAGTTTTCAGAATCAGATTTGGGCCCCCATGATTGTTGCTGAACAGTTTATTCTCTGGGCTCTGGTTAAAGGTGGGCCTGAGGTTCCTCCTCCTCCTTCCTGTTACTGGAAGGAGAGATGTAAAGCACTGGAGGGCTTTGGTCATGGAGTTCAACATCCTCACACAGATGACCTGGGTTTGAATTCTCCCAGGATGGGGCACTTATGAATTTGTAAAGATGTCTGAGCCATTGTCTGGAAGTTTTCACCCTCAAGAGTTTCTTATCCCCCAATGGAATCTATCACTCCAGCTTTGTGGTGGATTAACTAATGGGCAACTTGTAACACCCAGCTGAGCTGAATCAGCATGGTGCTGGGTGTGGAAGGCCCACCTGAGGATTGTTGCCAACAGCATAAAAGGAGAACTGGAGGGGAAGATGGGTGCTGTTGATTCTCCTGGAGAAGGTTGTCACACTGGTTTTCCAGATGTGAACTCAAGTATTGTCATTGTCACAGGAGCTCAGGTCCTCCCTGTCACTGAGGATGGCTGTGGTACTTTTCAGGGGAGCTCTGGTCCTTACCTTGAGCATTGCTTTCTGGTTCCCATGCAGATCCTCAGCCTGCTGGCACAGATCCTTCATCCCACTGGTGCAGACTTTCTAGCTTCCACCACTAATCTTTGGGCCTTCCCAGTGCAGGTCCTTGGTACAGGCTTGCACAAGACATTGTTGTGGGCTCTGAGCCTCCAGCTGGACTCATGGAGGACATTGCCATGGGATCCAGGTCCTCAGCTGGATTCTTTGGGTCTCTAAAGTGTGGACAGATTTCCAGCATTCATCAGCATTTGACTCCTTGGGTGACTAGTATAAGATAATCCTATGAGTTATGTGTCCTATATTAAATCTATTTCCCTGTAAACCCTGACTACAATAGCCTTGCAGTAATTCTCAAAAGCTGGGCAGGGGTGTAGCCATGTTCTAGTTCCCAGGAGAACAGGTGCATCTGGAGAGCTGAACTCCTGTTCCTCGCCTCTGCTGATGCCCACATCTCACACCATATCATTAATATTTTGAACAGACTGACTATTTCTTTCAGCTTAATGTATTTTCACTACAGCTTGACATCTTCATGTCTATATTATCTCTTAAAATATCACCAAGAAGATGCTGTCATCAGAGAATAGCGTCTCACTCCATCAGGGGCTCCAAAGCAGCTGGTGAGTGGATCTAAGAGCCTCTCTAAGGGGCTTTGGCCACTCTCATTCCCTCCATGTACAACCAAGACCACAAGCCCTGCAAGGAAATTGTGTCTGCTACCGGTAGCATGTAGGGGTGGATAACTTAAGGACCACTCTAACAAAATAAAGTAATCAACACCTTCCCTCTCTCATTTCCCTTGGTTTCTAAACAGTTTTAGGACTCATCCTTCTCATTCCTCCATACTTGGTAAGAAACTAACTTCACATGGCTCTTACTAGACTCTCAGCTCTGTGAGAGCAGAGTTTGACTGTTTCCTTCTCTGCTGTTCTGTCTACAACTATTTGTTGAACAACTAACTGATTTCCCAGATATAGCGTAAGAAGAAAACTCTCTTTATCTCTTACACGCTGAGCTAAAAATCCAGAGACTCAACAAGAGGGCAAATATCATCCTTTTTTTTTTTTTATTAAGAACTGTCTTATTTATCATCCTGTTAAATATTAAAAAAAAAAAAACCCTGAAGTTCAAATTTCACACAATATGTGCCCCAGCATGAATGTCTCCTCCAAAACGCCTGCTGAAATTTGTCATTGTAAGTATTGGGCAGCTTTTAGAAGTGATTAGGTCATGGTACACTGTCCTCAGGAATAGACTCAAGGTGCTGGAAATGGGTTAGTCTGCACAGGAGCAGGCTCCTCATAAAGCGACATACTTGGTCCTCATTCTCTCTTCGTCTTGTACACAGACACTTTGTATTTTACTCTCTACCATGTTATGATGCAGCATAACTGTGAGAAGTACATTTCTCCAGAACATTAGGAAATAAAAAACTCCACTGTGTAAACTAGTCTGTGGTGTTCTGTTACAGTGACATGAAGTGGAGCAAGCAGGCCAACCCCTCCAAGCTTGAGCACTTAGTCCTGGTACTTGCTCTTGACCCAACCACAGCAAAGCTGGTACTCGTGGAGCACTGTAGCACTTACCACTGTTGCCCGATTAATTGCTGCTTCCACACCTGCTCATAGTCAGCCAGCCACAGGATCCCAGTATGCACCTATCAAGCTGGGAGAATCTCCCCAGTGTCTGGATGGCCAGAGGCATGTTCTAGTCTCGCTTCTCTCTGAGTATTCACCCAATCCCGCTTCTAATGCTCCTACTTTCATTGTATCACCTCTCAGTTCTGTAAGTTCCATAAGACCTTACTGTGTCCTCCAATATCAGGTCCCAGTTTCTCTGCTTGGCGTTCAAGATTTTCCATCTGCCCTCACCCTGTCTATCTAATCTAATTTCTGTGTTCTTCACTGTATACTCTCTTCTGCCGTCCATAGGCAAGTCACATTTTCTGCCTTCCCTGTGCATTTTGCTTGTTCTTTCTTTCTTTCTTTCTTTTTTTTTTTTATGCCTGGGATGGAATTCACAACCTTGCGTTTTCCGAGCAGGCACTTACGCTGCTGAGCTAAACTCCTTGCCCTGCTTGTTTATTTTCAATATGCTTCATTTTTAAAATATCCCAAATAAGCTTGCACCTACTTCATATTTTTAACAGACTTTATTTTTAGAGTGGTTTTAGACATAGAAATATAGCATTTCCATTTACAGGTACAAGCTCCTGCACTATTGAATTCCCCCACTACGGTACTATGTTGGTTCCACTCATGAACCAACACTGACATGTCATTGCTGCCCAAAGACCCTGCCTTAGACTAGGTTCACTGTTGGTGTTGTATTTTCTATGGATTTGGGCAAGTATCCAATGATATGTGTCACCTTAGTAGTATCATACAAAGTAATTTGCCTGCCCTAAAAAAATCCTGTGTTCTTTTTATCATTCCTATTTGTTTCAAAGTCATCTTGGAGAGTGTAAGTTCCACTTTCCTCACTACCTTTCCCAATAGCTGTAGTCCACACAAATCTTCCTTCCCAGGATTCCTGCTGAATCCCTAAGCATGGCACCCTTGGGTTGTATCATTAGCTTTGTCTCTCCCAGTACTTGGAATCCACCCTTGTGCCTGGCATATAGCAGGCATTCCATAAACAGGACTGACATCTTGCATTGCTCTGGGGATTCCCATTAACATGACATGAACAAAGTTTTGCAATGTTCTAAGCCTGAATCTTTGATGACTCAAAACAAAACAAAATAAACAAAAAAATCAACGACCTTAAAAAGAAACATCCTTCTAATCTAGTTTAGCTCTTCAGGTGATTATTGAATTGGTGTCACGTGCTAACTACCAGTCACTAAAATGAAACACAGCATTTCTTTCTACCCTCAAAGAAACTATCATCTTGTGACAGATCACCATAATGTGAAAATGCTAAGATGTGAACATGTGTAAGTATGGCATTATATATGTAGCTTGAAGGATCATTAGGAGTCTGCCAGCTAGGTGAGTAAATATAGAATATTCCAGAAGGTAGAACATTGGTAAAATGAACATGGCATATGTAGAGAGTGATACCGTTAATTTTCTGATGATAAAAACTAGAACCCAACAGTTCAATGCCTGCGGTCCCCAAATAAACGTATAGTAGATCATTGGCAAAACAGGATTGTGTGATAACTTTCCGTTACTACTTCTGAAACCATAAAGGAAAGAGTGGAGCCCTATCCTGCTGGGCCATCCCTTGCCGCTCTGAGGGCTGGGCAAAGATAAGCCACAGACTCGTTCATCCTCGCCTACCGTGTCATTCTCACATATTCTACCCTCACTGTGTGTGCACGATAGGGTAGCAGGGCTGGATCCCTCTAGAACACTCGCTGGACAGCCTCAGGAAGGGGCCGCCATTCTTCACAGGCTTTCCTTTAAAACTTGCACTGTTTTGGACCTATCTTACAAATTCTTCCTTTCTTTCCCCATTTTCTTTTTTCTCTATCCCTTTTTCCTCTTCTTTCCCATCTTCTCTCACATTTTGGATGTTAGGGCTCTGGTTAATTAGATAAAAGTCAATGTAGGCAAAAAATAAAGCCATTAACCCCTCATACATGTCTTCCTCCCCACAACCCACTTGTCCGGTGGCCACTGGCCACCATGTTAGAGCCTGGGTGTGACTGGACCTCTGTGGTCCATGGCCTGGACCCAGAGTGTGCAAAGGGTGTTAGGGCTCGTTGAATAAAAGGCTGAGGCCCACTGTTGTGACTCTGGGCACCTCTCATTTCCCCTTGCTCTATTTCTCCGCTCATCATCAGCAGGAGTTTGTTTAAGGCTTCTCAAGCTTGTCTTTATTTTACCTGGGAAAGTCCCTGCAGGGAGAGCTAAGATCTCCCCAGAGGAAGGGGCTGGAGTCCTGACCTCTGTCACCAGAATTGTTTGGGCCCAGAAGCCTCCATAGGGGTTAGGAGGGTGATCAATTGGCAACCTAAGGAGTAAAGGCCTCTCACTTCTCTCCTCCTCCGCTCATTGTGCTTGGAAGGGCAGTGAGGTCAGTGGCAGCAAACTGAAGGGCTGACTAGCGGGGCCTTGAAAGAGGCTCGTTTTGTGTTTCAGTAATGAGCACTCTTTCTCCCCTTGGATGCACTCAGATTTCACAAGTTACAGGGAACCTGTCAACTGCTGTTTTCATTGTATGAGGCTCACAGGGAACTTGGATATAGGGCAAGCTTGTTTCAAAGAAAGCAGGGGAAAGAAAAGTCCTGAATAGCTGCAATGTGCTGTCATATGCAGATCACAGCTCCAGTTGCTAGGGGACACCTCTGCCCACCGAGAGGGCAAGATGCCGAACGTCCCTTATTGATGTGACTGCCGCCTTGGAGATGGGAATGCCGCTGCTGAAAGGGCACAGCCAGCAGTCAGGGTGGAGCCGGGCCTGCCAGCAGCCCGAATCCCAGCAGCCTCTGCCCCACCCACCCCCAGTTGTTCCCTGGGAAGCCTCTCACCCACAAGCTGAGGGAACAGGCCAAGGTGATCCGGGAAAAGCGGCAGCGCGTACAGAAAGAGACTCTGTGTCGGGCCTTTGCACACAGCAGGGCTGTTGAGGGCCACGGTTGGGAACTGGGCCTGATGGTAAAGACAGGTCTCACCTTCTTTGTTTGTCTTGCCCTCTGAGAACACTTGGCAATAACATTCCTTTCCTGGCGGGTTCATTTGGCAGCAGATAGACATTGTTTTTTTTCCCCTGTTTACTTAATGTGGCCCAGGGTGCAGTAATAGTACAGGCCGTGCCAATGATTGGGAAAAGTGAGCTTGCTATGGTGGCCGCTGGGTCCTCACACAGGTCCCTCGGCCTTACAGCTCCCTGTCCTGCATCTCTTACCCCATCGATGGGAACAGGAAGTACCCAAAGGGTTGTTTGCCAGACCCATGAGGAGCATGAGAGTAGAAGAGCACCCAGAATTATGACTCTAAGGGATCCTTTGCCTATAAGGTAGGAAGCCCTGTAGGAAGTGAGCATTGCCACTTTTTATACAATAGAACAGTGGGAGCCAAGGGCCAGCAATGTAGCTCAGTGGCACAGCACCTGCCTGGCAAGTGCAAGGTCCTGAGTTCAAGTCCTGATACCAAAAAAAAAAAAAATGAGAGCCAGGACTTGGAGTTTGGAGGAAGTCCAACTGAAGGAAACACGTACAGCCAGTGTTCAGTGCACACTATATCTAAAGGGACAAAGTGTGGCTGGGCTCTGTCATCGGGGAGTCTAATTCTGGAGGCTGTGACTGAGCCATGCAGTGGGGCCAGTGCCCTTGGCGGCCTGTGGTAACCTCCTGACCCTCTGCTTTTCAGCTCTTGCCCCATTTTTACCTCCTGCTGTTTCTCCCTTTGAAGGCTAGCAAGCACTGAAGTGTACAACCCTTCCTTCAAGGATGCTTCAAATCTACTAGGAGAATAACATTTGAATATATGAAAGTAGAACTTAAGGCTATAGTTAATGCCCTAAGAAGAAAACCCCAGAGAGCATTCAGAGGCCTTGCGCTCAAAGACCTGAGAGCCACACACCCACATAAAAGCACAGATTAGTTCATGTTTGTATTAGCTTCCCAGTTTGCAAATCTCTCACATAGAAGGCACTGCCTTTGTACTTCACATCAACCAGTGGAGGAGCTTTGGAGGCCTGAATGTCCCGTGCAAACATAATCCCTAACGGCCCTTCCTGGGAGAGTCTTGAGCATTGGCAGGGGTCAGGGTCAGGGACTGTCAAGCAACAGTGAGTTTTCTGATTGGCTGGAGCACAGAGAGGCACCTTGTGAGCTACGACCAGACAGCTGGGCTGAAGGCCTGCACACTGTGGCAGTGGGCTTCACCATGCAGAAAGGATACCAGTTTGCTGTGTGAGTTTTCTATTGCTGCTGTAACAAATTACCACCAGTGGCTTCCATGATGTAAATTAAGTATCTTACAGTTTGGAGGTCAGAAGGGCCAAATGGATCTCGCTGATCTGACATCCAAGTCTTGCCAGGACCCTGTTTCCTCCTGGAGGGTCTGGGAAAGAATCTGCTTTCTTGCCTTTTCTGGTCTGTAAAGCTGCCCACATTCTTTGACTCGTGGCCTCCTTCCTCCACTTCAAAGTCACCAATGAGGCAGTTCTCTGACCATTTAGGCCCATCTCTGTCCATCTCTGATCCTTCTTCTGCTTCCTGGTGCTACTTTTAAAGCCTCTTGATTCCATGGGGGCCACCTGGATAATCCAGGACACTGTACTTATTTAAGGTTAGTCAGTTATCAACCTTAAATTCCTTTCTTTATAAGGTAATGAATGAATCATAAGTTCCAGGTAAAAGACACAGACACCTCCGAGAAGCCATGATTCTCTTCATGTATTTGATCTGTTGGTTGGTTATTAGTGGCTCATCCGTTGGTTGGTTGAGGATTGGTGTGCGAAGTTTTGGTGAGACTCCCTTGCTCAGCTCCTCCTCCTAGAGCCTAATAATCAAGTTGATTGAAAGAAGAGAAAATAAGAATGAATAGCACCACAGGAGAGGAAGGGGCTGCTAGAGCAGACAGAGAGTAGACGTTGATTTTATCTCATTGCTTATCAAAACCTATGTATAAAGTACACCCCCAAGAACTATAAAACAAGCTGTTCTGGGGAGATTACTGCCCACATATCCCCACAGGCCTCAAGGCTGTGCTATTTTATCCTGCATATAAGAACTTGAGCTCAAGTCCTCGGCATCCTCCAGCTTAGAGGCAGAGATGTTTGCAGCCCACGTCTAGATGTCTGGCCAACCCTTGGAGATATTATCTCTACTCCAAGCACACGCACGGGTTCTGCTAAGTGTCTCTTGGTTCCTGGAGCCTCTCCAGCCCGTGGTGGGTTTACACCTCTTTCCCGAACAGCACCCATCCCTGCATCATGGGCCCTGCCAGCTGCCTCCCAGACTCCGGGTCTTGAAGCTGGAATGTGAGTGTGGCTGCCCCGCTCCCTACCTTTTTGGAAGCCAGAACTGATCTTCAAGATGTTCCCCAAAACTCTTAAAATAAGATGGGGGCACTGGCCACTTGCTCTGAGCCGTCCCTGGGCAGGCTGGTTTCTTGATTTGATCTCTCACCACGCCCCTTTATCTTTGCTCTGCCCAGAGCCTAATTCCTCATTTCCCAGTTTCCTTGCCTGAAGTTTCTCATTCCAGTCAGCCACAGCATAACTCCTGGGGTGCCCCCACCCCCACTGCCCGCCTGCAGACCGTCATCTAGCCTCTGGAGCAACCACCAAGACTGCTCCTACCTGTTTCTGGACTGCCATGTATCTAGGACCTGTAGTTTCTCCTGACTTCTCAGGGTATCTACGACCAACCTAGTAGGTGATGACTTCAGTCTTAGTGCCCTTTGCCCCCATGACCTTGACAAGTCTCTGTGCTGCATCAAAAGCAGCAGCACAATAGCTAATGTTTATTGAACTTTTACTACAAGCCAGGCATTGTGCGTGCATTCACTCATTTAATCCTCCTACAATCCTATGATAAACCCTAGAAAGATGGGCACTAGTCCATTTTATGGGCAGGCAGACAGAAGCACAGAGAGATACTGTCACCCTAGGTGACACGGGTGATGCAGTCTGGACTTAGACCCAGGCTCTAGGATACCATTTCCCTCACCCGATCACTGCCCTATCACCTTTTTTCTATGCTATCCTCTTTATAGTCAGCTCTCAGGAGCCAGGGTGATTGGTGTTCACTGGCTCATACTTTCTCTGGCTCAGATCCTTCTAGACCTTTCAGGTCTTCATCATATCCTGTGGAGCCAGAGGCCCCTTGATCCAGCCCTGCTCCTCTTTTGCCCTCACTTCCTTCAGTCCCCTCACTCTCCCTTTCCCTCACCCACTCCAGTGTCCTTACTGCCGCTTGAGGAAGCCAGGCAGACTCCTGCCTCAGTGTCCTTGTCTGCAGTCTTTCTTCTGCCTGGATCGCTGTACCTTCCCTACCATCCCATAGCTGTTTAGCCTATTCCTCCTTAGGGCATCTTTGCTGACAGTAAAACCCAAAGTGGCTTTGCAAACACTTCTACCCAAAGATTCCCTGGGCCCCTCAGTTGGCTTTATTTTTCTCCATCAGTTGGTCACAAGGTAACACCCAAGACATGTCCTAGTTGCTTCTCCAGCTGGGAAGAAAGCAGGTGGAGAGCCGGACCACTGTTCACTGCTCTGTACCCCATACCTCTGTACACTGGTGCCTGGTGTGTGTTTGTTGAATGCATAGAAGAACCCCAGCACTCTCCTCAGAAGCCCAAGCTTCTGGGGGAGACCTGAGGTCACCACTCAGCCTATGCCTGTTTCTGGGTCACCAAGTGGAGAACTCATCTGCTCATAGTTTAAGACTTCAGCATCCCTTTGGTGATCATGTAGCCTGGCAGACAAGAAAACAGAATTCATATTTCTGCATTGAGCTCAGTGTCCCTTTCTCATTGGCTGCTATGTGTGTGTGTTCCCATGTGCACGCTAACCCACCCACTGGAGGCACCCCAGGACACTCCCTTCTGCTCCACCCTGAATCCAGCAAGCTAAGGGTGAGAGAATGCAGTGAACTCTACCAACACACTGACCTCACAGGTCTTAACTCTCAGCCCTCAAACTCTTGTCCAACCCACTCACTGGACATTATTTAAAATAATAAAGCTGGGAAGTCGTGGCTCTGTCCCAAGCTACAGCTGCAGCCTCCTGCCCAGTGCTCCAGCAGCCTGTGCAGGGCACCCGGGGTGGGGGGGGCTCCCTAGGGAGTGTGGGGAGCTCAGACCTTCACGTTGAGCCCCGGGGCCTGGTGTAGCGGGACAGGGAGCCTGGTGAGAGGACTGGGGCCAGGGAAACAGGAATGTGCTGCCGTCACGACCCTGTGGTTGGAGAACACTGCAATAGCAGGCTCTGGGGGTGCCCTCATCACTGGTCTCCTGCAGAGAATGTTTTATTTTTATGTTTTCCTGGCTGGCAGCAAGGCAGCACCTGCGGGAACCTCATGAGTCAATTCCAAGAGCTCCAGAGAGGAAGAAGCCTGTCGGAGTAGCCAGGGTTTTATCTCAAGTTGCCTGGTGTCAGGGGAGTGGGGAACTGGGCCAAGGGGCGGCACAGTGAGTGAGCAGTGTCCTCCTCTAACTCCAGCCTGAGGTCTGAGAAGGACAAAATGTCTTTCACTGGTCCTCGATTGCCTTAGTAAGTCTTTGATGTACCTTATCTTCCAAGAAGCTTCTCAAGAATGACTGTTGCTTTAATGGCAGGCTAAGGAGAGGGGCTGAGCAGGCTTTGTGCTGAGCCCTTGGGCAGCCGCTTCTCAGTGGGAGCTGCTTGGCCAGGAGCGTTCTGTCCAAACACTGAGTCAGCAATCCTATAAGAACTTTTTTTAAAAATTCTCAATTGGAAAATAAGCATATTGAGACTCTAAAGGGTTATGTGACTTTCCCAAGTTCATAGTGTCTAAGTAGTGGGGGTCCTGCCTCTTTGACCTCCCACCCTCCATCTCTCTGGATGTCACCAAATTTCATTTTCCCCTGAGATGAGAATCTGTAAAGGTTTGGAGTCTTGCTGATTTGGAGTGGAAGAATCTTAGTAGGTGCTTCTCTAGCTCTCAGCCCTACTCTGTATGTTGGAATTAACCAATAAACCCCAAATCCTTGCTTGGTAGATTCCGAAACACTGTGTCTGTCCCTGCCCCCACGCCACTCTGACACATACACACTAGGAGCTGAGATTCTCACAAAAAGGAAGGTTTAGCAGTTGCCAGTGCCCGCTGTCTTATTCATTCTAAAACTTCCACAGCCTTGTCCTTGTCTCCAGGCTGATTCTCCAGGAGGCAGCCAAGTTTACCTTTTGGACACTAGTGAAGTTTCAAAAGAGTAAATATCAGAAAGCCTCTTATTTACTTTATGGTTAGGGTAGTGTTTATTTGGAAGCACCATGGATAGTCAGGTATATCAGGCAGGACACAGAATTCTTTTCAGAGAGTTAACTGGGAAGCATGTAGTGAAGGACCAACTTTCAGATGAGTGGAAGGGTTCAGGGAAGCAATAAGGACCACTCAGGTCCCCAGGGATAGCAGTAGTGGGTGGCTGTTACTAACCTTGAACTACAGGGCCAAGGCTGGGTCAGATGAGAGATGGACCATGGAGGAGGCCACCAGTGAGAGCAGCAGCCTGAGAGACACAGTCCCTGCCAGAACCAAGGTACCAAAGCAGGGAGGCAGCTGGGGAAGCGATGCCCTCTCAACCTGTGACTGCCTCAGCCTCACAGTGGCCAATCCCATAAAGAAGCCAGCGGGTAAGGAAGCTGGAGATTCAATTCCTAGTAGCCAGGCCCAAGGTCACAGTGCAGGTAGCAAAGGGAGGAGAACAGCTTGAAAGGACAAATGGGGAAGTACCCACCCAGGAGCACCTCACGCCTACTTGCTGCCCACATCCCAGTGGGCCTAGCGGCTCTAAGGAGTAATGAGTCAAGCCCCTCACAGGAAGACTGGAGGTAGAAACCTCCCAAGCCTTGTTTGAAGAAAAGTCTCTGGGCAACCTTTCAGTGGCAATGGGTGATGAGGGCTGAGTCTTGCTATGCAGGTAGAGACAGAAGAGGGACAAAATTGTCCCTGCAAGATGCAGGGAAACATCCTAAGGAAGCACCCTTGGCTTTGGTGCTTGAGAGCTTTAAAGGGAGCTTCAACAGGATAGAGAGACACCCTTGCCTTTAACAGTTGATTGATCATCCTGAACTCTCTTATTGGATTTGCTTCATGGAAGGCAAGGATTGTTTCGGACCTTGATTTGGGGCTGAGGCGAGCCTAAATCCAGCCAAGGCCTGGTGCTTCACCTCTTGATCAGAGTCTGGGCTAGTGCAGAGCTTTCTGCTGCCTGGGGATCTGCAATAGCAAACGCAATGCGCACATATTTCAAGAGTAAGAGAAATATTTATTGTCTTTTGTTTAGAAAATGTGCTGGATAAACTGGATAAAAGAGGAACAAAACCAAGTAATTCTTTTTGTGGTTTACTGAGATTCCCTGGAAAGCAAACTTGGGAGGCCAGTGTCTGTGTCAGAACATGAGAAACCAATGCCCTCTCCAAGACCAGTATAAACAGAAGGGCTTAGGAGCTGACGGACCGTTATGGGGAGGGAAACAGAATTTCCACTTTGGTTCCAAGTCATTTCTAGCCTTGACCTTTTATCTAGAAGCAGAGAGCCAAATTAATCTCCATGATTTCTGTCACTCAGGAAGAGACACAGTTGGGTAGGGGGAGACTTGAGAGCAATGCTGTGCTTGCAGATTCTGGGTCCATGGAACCCCAAGGAACTAGTTGCCCCTTCACAGGGTAACTGTAGCAAAGCCCCAGGACCCTCCTTGTCCTTGATATCTGTGACTTTGAAATGAAGCCCCAGCTTCAAAACAAAAAAACCAAGGATGAGTCTTCTCTTTCTCCTTTAGTCTAGATGTTTCCACAGTAGAGTGTAAAATTATTTTTCTTGTGATTTTATTTACTGCTTATCTGATTTTTACTTTAAAAGAAGACTTCTCCTTAATGCTGAGCTGGTCATTGCATGAGGTCCTCCATCTTGGGCCAGGAACTAGAGTTCTCCATTCCACTTCTCACCGCACACTGTCCTCACACGTCACCCTAGACCCACTGGGGCAGCTCTTGCATGGCTGAGACCTGGCCTCAGCCCTTTGCCTACCACCAGCCTCTGGCTTGTGGAGGCCTCTTCCCCATAACAGGTCCCTGTTTTATCTAACTGAAATGAAAGGGGGGGGCCAGCTGGTCTTAGGTGGCATTTTTAGGTCTCCCTTCTATAAAGAACTCGTTGGCTGCCCCACATTGGTCTCCTGCTCTGCAAATACAGATGCTCAGGCCATTGACCCAGCCTCTCCAGCCCTGGGCTTTGAACATCTCACATTACCTTCATCACTTTCTTGTCCCTCTTGAAGATGTGAAGGTGTGTTTAAAGGTGTGTTTCTTCTGAGATTCTTCTGCGGTGTTTCTCTCATAAAAATAAAATCTTTCTTGTGCTATGTTAGAATTAGTGATTTTTGGATTCGTGCCTTAATGTGACAATGCACTGTGATTCGTTTTCTGAACTCTGCCCTCCAGTCTTGGTCTGACTGGATCTGGGTATAAGCAGATTGTGCTAAACAATACTAACAGCTAGCACTTATGCATCATCTGTCATTAGCCCAGCACAGGGTTGAGCTCTAACTTAGGGTGGGGATAGTGGCTTAACCAAGTAGTTGATTACAGAGCCCACTATCTGCCTTTCTAGTTTCATCTGGGAACCTTCCCTGGCCCACATGGCCCCAGAGCCTGTGACCAGCACATAAGCATCCCTAGATGTCAGCTATGCCTGAGGACTCCTCCCCAAGCCGCGTGGCCTACGTGCACTCAGTGTCCCCAAGGTGTGCTCCTTAGGCCTCATGCAGTGCCTCACTATCTGAGACTGTCTTTACTCACACTTCTGATGCCAAATGGGTGTGTTTTCCCCTCATACTGATCAATTCTCCTACTCTCTGGACATCAACTGTGTATCATAAGGTAAAATTCTATTTTGACACTAATTGTCTAGAGTTAGCAACAGATCCCACAGGTTTAAGGGCTTAGTTCCCAGGTTCCTCCCTCTTCACATACCAGTCCCAAGTTCGCCGTTGCCAACTATACTTCTGACCAACCGAATAGAAATTTGGGGGTGGGGTACCGCATTCTCCTCTGAGTTTCACTAATTCACCAGAATGACTCACAGAACTCAGGAAAACATTTTACTTACTACTTCTGGTTTATTATAAAGGATCCACTCATGAACAGCCAAATGGGAACGATGCATAGGAAGGTGTGGGACAGGGCGTGGAGCTGCCTGGCCTTCACCAGCCCATCAACCTCCCAGGGCCTTGATGTGGGAACTGACCCGGAAGCTCTCTAAACCATGTTGTTTCAGGGTTTTGTGGAGACTTGACAGCATCAGCATGATAGTTTAAATCTTTGACCAGTGGTGATTAACTTAATCCTTAGCCCTTTTCCTCTCCCTGGAGGTCACTGAATGGGGTTTAAAGTTTCAACTTTCTAATCAGGTCTTGGTCTTTCTGGCCACCAATCCCCATCCTGAAGTTATCTAGGGGTGCTTAGCCACCAGGTAACTCGTTAGCATACACAGACACTCGGGGGAGTCCAGGCTTTTAGAAGCTGTGTACTAGGAACCAGGGAAAATGACAAAACATATATTTCTTTTTATATCACATACAAGTACCAGGATCTGCCCATCTCCTGGACCACCTCCTCCAGGGAAGTAGAATCCATCTTAAAGCATCTACTTAGAATCTACTCTTGATTTAGAAAGTCTACACCCAAAGGGAAGTGGCCTCTGCTGGGGCTGACCTGACCTGCCTTGAACTCTGAGCATGGCTCTTCAGTACAGCTGTGAATGTTGTAGAAGAAACTCAGTGATCCAGTTTAAGACCGTGTCTCTATCTTCTTTCATTCCCTGCTGTAGTGTGACTTTACAAGGTGTCCACCTGCTGGCTCCCTAACTGAATCTCTGGTCTGGACCTCTCCTCTAAACTCTAAAATTAGATAACTAATTGCTTGCTGGACATCCCACTGGAATATCTACTAGGTATATCCAGATGACCCTACTCAAAATATCTACTAGGAATGTCCAAATGACCCTACTCAAAATATCTACTAGGAATGTCCAAATGACCCTACTCAAAATCAAACTCCCAATTCTATCCTCCCCCAGCACACTCCTCCCTCAGTCCCCTAGGTCCCTTAATGGCAATTCCATTCTTTCAGTTGTTCAAGCCAAATTCTTGGAGTCATTATTGTTTTCTCTGGGAATTTTACATTCCACAACTAAGCCATCTGCAAATCTTATTGTCATTTCCTTCTAAATAAACCCAGAATCCAATAACCACTTCTCTCCCTACCTTGCTGCTGGTCAAAACCACCATTGTATCTTGCCCACATGATTGCAAAAGCCTCCAGCTGGTTTCTGCCTCCAGCCTTCTCCACTCCTCTTTAGTTCATTCTCAATGCTGCAGCCAGAGTGACCATTAAAGACCTAAACGAATCATGGCACGCCTCTGCCCAAATCATTCCTGTCACCCAGAATAATGACCAATGTCCTTCAATGGCCTACTAAGCCCTGCACAATATGACCCTACTTTTTCATATCTTCTACCAGCTCTCTGCTCTGGGCACATTGGCTTCCACATTATTCCTCCAACATGATGATCAGGGCCACCCCTCCCCCCTGCTTGAAAATCCCTTCTGGATTCTCTGCCTGGCTACAAGAGGATGTTCAATCCCTCTGTCCTCACAGCTGGCTTCTTTACTTTAGGTCCCCAAAATATCACCATAGTAGAAGAGCCCTCCCTCATCTCCTTCTATGAAAGAGCAATCTTGTCACCTTGAAGCACTTTTTCCTCTCTTCCCTGCTTTTTTTCTGTAGCATTTATCATCACTAGGTCATTTGTGCTTATTAATCACCTACTCATTTCATGCATGTGTATGTGTGCACACACATGAAAAGGGCAGAGACTTGGTTTATTTTCCTCAGAGTTGTATCTCCAACACTTACAATACTGCCCGCCATGTTGTAAGTGCATAATACATGCTTGTTAGATGAATGCCAAAGTCAGAAATGTCCCCAAAGATAGGTTCAAATGAGAGGGAATGGTGGGTTTGCCAATTCCCAGGGCTCGGGTCATTTCCATCAGATGAGCTCCTGAAAAACACATGACTCTGTGGTGTCAAACATTTGTACCTGTGTAACAGAAAGGGGAAACAGCTGGCAGAAACTGTTGCTAACAGAAGTGAAAGCCAAAGAAGAAGAAGGAGGAAGAAGAAGAGGAGGAAGAGGAGGAAGAGGAGGAGGAGGAGGAGAACCAGTGATGAATTTAGTAATTTCCCTCCACAGAGAATGTGATATGGCAGCAATCATAGAAGTTTCAGAATATGCTAGCCTGCCTCATGCCTGACCTGTTAGGCAATCAGTTAAAAACAAATAAACCTCATGTCTGAGACCCAGATCCTGAATCTTTTGGACAACTTCCCTCCTTGAAGTATACATATATCAATTCATAGGGAAATGGCTGAACTTGGAGGTAATGAACTTGGGGAGTTTGGAAGGAGTAAGTTGCAAGGTCATGAGAACCAAAATTCAAAAAAAGAGTTCAAACCAGGAATGATGGCACATGCCTGTAATCCCACCACTTGGGAGACTGCGGCAGAATTGTTGCAAGTTTGAGACCAGCCAGAGCTACTAAGTGAACTCAAGCCTGGCCTGAATTGCATAGAGAGACACCGTCTTAAAAAGACAACAGGAAAAAAAAAGGTGTTCAGAGAAGGTGGTAGGGACAGACATGGTGCCCCAGATCATATGCCTTCTAATACCTGGCAGATAGCAGTGACAGGAGAAGAAGTGAATACATGGGAGTATAGAGAGCCCTTCCCAGTCCTTGTCTCAGTCTGGGAAGTTTATATTTGTAACCCTCTGGAAACCTTATTGGAATTCCAATAATTTAATTCCAGTCTATCACTTCCAGTGCAAACCATGGCGAGAATAAAGACACTAAAACTTATTTATAGTTATGGGGAGTCCAGGGGGTCCTAAGTCCAACCAAGATGGTGGTTCACTGGAACCAAGGCCTTGACACAGGGCCCAATCCAGATTTTATTAACTCCTAAAGAAGGAAGTGCCTTGAGGCTGAGTGATTGTGAGAAAGGCAGGAAGTATGTGAATGCTATGAGCTGGGCTGGACAGGAGATCCAAGAGCACCTCTGCAACATGCAGAGAGAAGGACATGCAGAAAGAGTAATCTGCATGACACAACTGAGGTAGCATCTAATGTTTTGGGGTTGGTGCTTCAGTTTTTTGTTTTGTTTTGTTGGTTTTTTTGTACTGGGGATAGAACTCAGGACCTTGCACTTGCCAGGCAGGCCCTTATTCTGCTGAGCTAAACCCCTGGCCTGGTGCTTCAGTTCTGATATGTAAACTTTTCTGCCCCGGGAAGTCCATAGCCTCTTGTCTTGAGGCTCGATCTGGTTGACAGCATGGAGCGGTGGCTCTTCATCCGGCTTGGCTCAACCATGCTTTTTGGGAGCCACAAAGTGGGGAAACTGACTGTCACCTAGTTTCAAAGATTACTCATCAGCACCTCAGCTAGCCCTATTTACCTTGCTTAAAGCTAAATGAAGGGAGTTGAAAAAAAAAAAAGGCCTAGCCAGCTCTGTACATATCAGTATATAGAGATAGGGCCAGGATTAGCCAAAATGGAGATCACTGCTCTTTATTGAAGCAGAATCCTGCAGGTGGTCCTCCACATGGCAGGGTATCTAATTTGTCTTTCAACTTCCACAAGACATACCTCTTTGGAAGTATTGGTGGTGATCTTGGTTGGCACTTTGGTTTCCCTCCAACTTCCTGTGTTGAGCTGGGTAAGTTGCCTGGCATACTCCTCCCGATCTTAGCACCCCCGCTAGGCACCTTCCATGGCAGCCTGCAGAATAGCAAGGTATGACATAGAGCAGAACCAAGAGTCCTACAGATGCTGGCTTCAGCCCTCCTGACCCTCTAGTTGGTGGGACTGCCACCATTATTTCCCTGTGCACATATGGACCCCCTTAAAGTTCAAGGGTATGAAGACAAAATCACTCCTGAGCCTCCCAGATGATCTGTGTCTTCCGTTTCACATCTCCCATCCAGCTGCTCCCAAATGGCCAAATTTGCCCTGTCTGTTCCCTCCAGCTGCCACCCACAGAAACAGAGCCTCACTCCGAGTGGGCCAAGAAGGAACCTCTCTACTTTTCAGACAGTGAAGGAGGCAGCTCGGAGAAGTCCCTGCACAGGACCTTAACGAGGGTCCACTGGATCAAAGGTGTATTGATCGGTCTGACCTTCCCTTTGGCTGAGCCTTGAGAGCCAGATTGAGGTGTTAGTATTTGAGGGCAGGCTTGCCAAATTTAACAAATAAAACTGGAGGGGCCAGGGATATAGCACAGCTGCACAGCACCTGCCTGCCAAGAATAAGGTCCTGAGTTCAAGTCCCAGTACCCCTCCCCCAAAAATACACTAATAAAAATAGAGAGTTACTAATTTAAGATAAATGATGAATAATTTTTAGTACAAGCATGTTCCACAAAATATTCAGGACACATACCCAGACACATACACACAAATGATTCTTTGCATATCTGAATTACAGTATTAGTGGATGCTCTAAATTTTACCTGGCAACCCTGCTTGTGGTTCCTAAACATACCAGTTACTCCCAAATCGGCCTGCATGGAGCAGGGCCTCCTGTGAAGGACACAACCTCCAAGCCCAATGCTGGTCACCACCCGCATCTTGAGGAGCTGGCTGGCCTCCCCTTTCTCCAGTCTTCCCCCTGACTTTGTTCTTAGTCCTAGCGCCCTGTGAGCTCTCTGCCATCTTGGTGCACACATCTCACCCACACTTCTGCAGCCTCCTCCCTAGGAACCCATGACTCGCGCAAGGTCATCTCTGTGGCCTTCGCACAACGATTGTCCTCTCTCGGTCCCATCACGCTGGCACTGCTCCCTGCGCTCCCCATAGGATTCTCTTGTCATCTTTCCGGGATCCCTTTGCC
Source organism: Hydrochoerus hydrochaeris (assembly GCA_004027455.1). Lineage (NCBI taxonomy): Eukaryota > Metazoa > Chordata > Mammalia > Rodentia > Hydrochaeridae > Hydrochoerus > Hydrochoerus hydrochaeris. The sequence goes on along the minus strand of PVLA01004546.1, from coordinate 69,867 downwards.
TTGGAGACTCAAGTAACAGCCGGAAGGACCAAGTCCAGCCTTGAATGAGCACAGACAGCTGCCACAAGGAGCAGGAACAACTGTGCTCTGCGGCCTTCTCTGGAGAAGTGAAGCGGGGACATGAGAGGGGGAGGCAGCTTCTGCTTCTCATGTTCAACCCTTCTGAGTTATTTTCTTCGTGATTATTAATTACATTAATAATAATAACTACAATAATAATGTAGACTTTTTAAGACTTTTAAGAAGAGGTGCATGTTTCCATTTGGGCTCTCCAGCCTTCTTTATGGGGTGATCTGCCTTTGAGATGCAGGGAGAAAAACATTCAAAGTACACGGAGCAACCTGAGTGTATCCACAGAGAACGAGGAGGAGACAGCCCTGAAGTGAGTGCGAGCTTCTGGTGCCTGTGGAGATATTTCAGGCCTTGGCCGCTGGAGGCAGAGGACATGCGGCAGAGCGGGAGCTTTGGGAAGCCAAGGGGGTCTTCCAGGTTCCCTCAGTATCACCCAGGGACCTGCTGTGCCCCCATGCAAGGCAGAGCCTGCAGAGGGATCCCAGGCCTTGTGAGGTGGTGGAGGCCATGGGAAGACCCTGGGGAGAGTACAGGGCTCTCTGCTGGTGTCCTGCAGCTGGGGTGGGGGGGTGCACAGACAGACCTGAGGCTCACTGAGGCCCTGGGTCTTTTGGGTTTGCCCATCAGCTCTGTGTATGGCACCTACAGGCCTGGCAGGAGGCAGAAAGACTCTTTAGAGACAAAAAAAGACTCTCAATACTGATGTAAGTGGAAGCAAGGCTCTATGGTAGGTTGAGAAATGTAGCCCCACCTTCTATCTAACCTTTGGGAGTCCAGGGGGAAAGTACAGTAGAGCCTGTCTTCTATACATACAAAATACCCGGAAGTTACAAACGAAGCTGACCAGTTACTAAATCCAGTGCATCCTCTCCCTACCTTGACAAACACCCTTTCATAACATCCTGAGGGCCAAGTTGGAATTTAGAACTTGCTTCCAACTGTAACTGCATCTAGCACTAGAAAGGGGCTTGGGATGTGAACACCCAGCTCCCAGGTCCAGGCTCCACCCTAAAACCTCCAGGCCACCCCTGGGCCTATGGGTGTGTATACCCAGGCCATGGCCCGTACTACCTGCAGCACAGACTTGGGTTAGAAGCTTATACTGGCCTTGAGTTTAGGCTGAGGGAATTGGACAGGGAATCCCAGGATCCAAGTACCTGAAGCAAGGCCCAGCAGAGTTCTTAAAGCTCAAGTTCCGGTAACCCACGCACACTTCACCCACGGCTGGGCTGTGGCTACAAGAAACCTGAGTATTCCCCCGCGCTGGTACCACAGCACAGGGGCCTTGCCACCAGACCAGAGCCAGCGCCCAGTGGCCATGAGGTCAGTTAATGAAAATGTGGAGGAGGAGCTTCAGAGTTTCCTCGAAGAGCCCTCTTGATGCCCGAATGCCGCCTCTCCACTGCCAGAGTTGGGTGTCTGCCCGCCACCTCGTGCACCAGGGTCATGCAGGTGTCACTGTCTCATGCTCCTGACACAGTGGAAAGCTTGTTTTCCTCCTCTCATACTCCCTGACTCTAATCCTCACCAGTCTGTGCCACTTGGCTGGCCTCCTTGGCAGAAAGGTGACAAAAGGATGTGTCTCATGAGAATCAGATCCCTCAGCTGCCGGAACCCAAAGCCTCCTTGGGGTCACATGAGTCGATGGCTGAGAGTCCTGCCCTCCTCTGACTGACCTGGTTTCCTTTCACCTCTTCTGGCTAGCGGGGAGGGTATCACTCAAAGCAGATTCATTCCATTCAAAAGCAGGAGCTTTCACACTGCTTAGAGCAAGCATCCTCTCCCCTACACTCACACTCCCACCACAAGGCCTGGAACCACAGAGGTTCTCTGTTGAACCTCACTTTCTAGTCATTCCCAGCATCCTCCTCGGGTCCACCCAGGTCACCCACACAGTGTTCCTCCCAGCATCAGCTCATCTGCCCCCTACTCAACTCGTCTCCTCGATTCTCTCCCAATGCCTTTTAAGGTACATGCAAAGCCTCCTCTCCATGGAGGACTCTTGGCACTTCGTTAATCCTTCTCCTGCTTTGTCACTTGTGCCATTTGCCACCTGCACCCTACATTTGGCCCAGAAAATATTTATGTCAGTACTTCATACCATATAGCACTTATATTGTTTCCTAGTTACATAAAAATCACACTAGACCTGCCTCTCATTTTCTGAAGATGAGGAAGCTGAGAGGAAAGTTTTGTAACTTACCCAGGCTGAACCTGCTGGGCTTGACAGGGCTCTTTGTGACACCTAAAATGCACTCAACCTCACAACCCAATCCAGAACTTGTCCCCAACCCCCTGCTGCCTTCCTGCATGGAGTCTGTCATCCAGGAGATGGGGCTTCAGGAAGGGCAATTACGTGACATATACTCATCAACTGGGCAAATGGTGCCTTCCCATTCACTAGCAGGACACAGCCTCCAACTGCATTCTACCCTGTGTATTTTTCAAGTTCTTTGCATTTTAATAACCACTGGACAAAAAAGAAAAAAGAAAAAAAAGTAATTAATAGAGGTCACACAGCTTTTCTCAGAACAGCTTCAAATCCCTGCTGTGTCCACATGAGGAATTCCAGGAACTCCTTCTTCAGAGGGAATAAACCTGGTTCCTGCTCTCCAAGGTTGGGAGGAGGCTAGTTTGCTGCCACCAAAACTTGCCTTTGCATTTTGGCAGTGTGGAGCTTCTTAGTATTCATCTCTCCTGGGAGACTGCCAAGTGTCTCCAAGCAGGAAGGTTTGAGAGGCGGGAAGGGGACTCAGTACAACAAAGGAGAAGCATGAGGAAGGGTCTGAGCTAGAATCCAGCTTCCACAGAGGATGAGGGACAGTAAAAGACAAAGTAAGAGGCCGGAGAGCAGAGAGGGGCAGGAGGTAGGATGTCCTGCCCAAAGTCAGGCCCCTTACTCTAGGTCAGTTCCCTGAGTCAGAATCAGCTGGAAGAGTGCAAGGGGACACTTTTTTTCCTGCCTCCCTCCCTGCTCGCCTCCCTCCCTATTCGTCCTGCTCACTGCAAGAAGAAAAACAGAACAAAGAGCCATGGAGAGTGTCACTGAGCAGCTCCAGAAAGCTTCGGGCAGACGCCTGGCCAGGCAGCCAGCTTTCTCTGTTTCTGGTAGAGGTTTTATAAATATTCAGGGAGTTTGATCCGTGCCTGTGGATGGGGAGGCGAGGAGAGCTTCACAAGGAGGAGATAACTCAACCCACAGGGGTTCCTGGCCCTCTCTGAGGCCTGCTTTCCGTTAGTATCACCAAGGCAATGGCTCATCCCCTGCAGATCTCTTCACAGCCTGCGCGCTATGTGGTGCACTTTCCGTCCGCCCGAGTCTGCTGCCATCAGTCTTCCTGAAGCCCCCTCCCCTCACCCTTGAGGCAGAGGAAGGAAAACTGCAGTGACAAGTCCTGAAGCCTGCATGGTGGAGAGGGAGCCACAGCAACTCATGGGCTTGAGCTCCTCCTCCAGCACTCACCCCTCACCCCACCTTGACTTGCCTCCCTCTTCCCCTGCGCACACACTTTTTTTTTTTTTTGACACAGGGTCTTGCTGTGCAGTTCAGGCTGGCCTTGAGCTTCCTTTGTAGCCCAGGTTGGTCGCAAACTTATAACGATCCTCTTGCCTCAACCTCCCAAGTGCTGGGATGACAGGCGTGTGCCACCACGTCCAGCTACACCCCTCTATTTGTGACCAAAGGCCAACATTTGTAGAGTTCCCAAGCAACTGGCTCCCTGGCCAACGTGTTGATCAGCTTCAGGTGCCTGTGGAATTCCAAGCACATAGTGACTCTGGCTTGAATTAAGTTGTCGGGTAGACTCTAAGAGGGTTGTTTGGGAAGGCAGACGATGGGGTAAAGGGAGACTCATTTTTACAAAGAGCACAAGCATGGGGAAGTCAACCCAGAGAGGAGGGCTGGGCTGGTTGACCTACTTGGCCAGCTGGGGAATGTACACCAAGAGCTTGCAGCCTCTACCTGGCAGATACTTGCCTCCTTAGCATGTACCCCAGGAACTCCCTGCACTGAGTGAAGAAGAGTCAGCTCCCTCTAGCTATGAGCTCCACGGGGCCAGCCAACAGGTGGTCCTGTGGTCTGCTACGGCCAGCAGCCAGCACAGCACCTGCACATAGGAGAACTCCATTAATGTCTGCTGTAAAAATAATACCCCTCTGCAGAAGTAAAAGAGGAGAAGAAAGTCATCTGAGTGTCGCAGGGGCTACGCCACCAGGGTTTGCTGGGTCAGTCTTGCTCACCAGGCTTTGTGCTTGGGAGCAAACCTGAGCCCCAGCCTCTCCCAAACCCCTCCTTTCTGTGGAATGCAGATCACCTCTGCCCTCCTGAAAGATTTGTACTCTGAGCCCTCTAGCAAGCCCTGGGGAACTGCAGACTCTCCGACGGGAACTAAAAAGCCAGAAGAGGAGATCCCTCCCCCAGCTTTAAATGGACCGGAACCAGGAACCCAATTCACCCGGGACACTTACCTTGTTGCTGTTCATTCCTGCTTTTCCCACTGAGATTGGCCCTTGTGGCGCAAACTCCTAATTCCTCTGCTGATCTAAGCAGAAAATCTCCTCCACTTTACGCAAGAGGCCATAAGAGGGAGATTTCATCACATCAATCCCTCCGACATAGAGTCATATCGAAGCCTTATCCCAATCAGGGGGGAGCAAGTGTCTTCCTCCATGGGCTTCAGGGCCTCACCGAAGCAGGCTACTGCCAGTCTTTGTGACTCAAAGCTGGTGTTTAGGGTTTAAACACTCAGCCTAGCAATAGGGAAAAGAGAGACAATGCACAGCAGAGCTGCCAGGGCTGCACAGGGTGTTTTTCAGCAGGCTGCAGCATCCTGGTGGGAAGGCTGCATTGAAGAGTCAGGGCAACACCAGCTTAAGTGGCCCAGAGGAATGTGGGTTAAAGAAAGCAGCGTGGTCCTAGAGCCTGGAGTGTGCCCTTCCTGGGAGTTGCTCATTCCCAGACTGCTGATTCTGAGACTGCCTTTTCACAAACTGACCAGGTGACAGGAGGCACAGCAGAACCTGAGGTATAAGGGCACTTTCTGCCCTAGCTCACGGGTCCCACTCTGTAACTCTGTGACTTTAGGTAAAAATTACCCCCTCTCTGAGGTTCAGCTCCTCACCTTTAAAGTGGAGGCAATGTTACCTTTTATAAAGGATTGATGTCAAATCCAGCCGGCGCCAGTGAGCTCCTATTCTAGTAAATTACGGCAGCGCGCACCCATTGTTTAGGAAACATCAGTGACCTCTGCCTCCCAAGGCAGCTGCCCAGGAGAAGGGCTTCTGCCGGTCCTCTAGCTGTATTTTCTGGAGGTTATAGTTCTCTGTCCATGAGTCCTGTCACCAACATGGTAGCCTTTTATCTCAAAGACCCCTACATGAAATAAGGGTCCCCATGTTTTGGGAGGCATGAGCTGCCTCGTGGTGGGTGGATGCTGTTCAAATGATCACAGCCAGGCAGGACCAGCTCTGAGGAGGGGTTCAAGGAAGAGGAGACACATCTGCTTTCGTAATGGGGCCTTATGAAATCTTTGCCATTCCCCACAAGAAAGCAGTATAGGGTCTGGTTTTCATTTCTTTCAGCATCTATGTGCTTCCTTGAGAGATGGCAGAATTCTGCTGTCATTGTGGGGACTGGAGTTTTAACCCTTTCCCTTTGTTTGGTGCTGGCATATTCTGTAGCTGGAACTGTCTCCCAAGTGGCCAGTTTACTGTGGCAGAGCAAAGGGATGGAGGAGACACAGGGCGCGAAAGGGTCCTTGAGGTCTCCAGAAATGTTGGGCTCATTTTACAAAGCTGCTTTCCCAGTGGTGTTTGGCTGAGTTGCTTTTTCCAATTAGCTTTGTGGAAGGAAGAGAGCTCTGGGTGCTGCTTGGGATGTTCTAGCCAGGTGATCTGGGAGAGCCGTGTCATCTCCCTGAGCCTCTGTTTCCTCCCGGGATGCTAATACAAATAGGAGAACCTCCTGAGATGGCCATGCATGTCTCTGCCCACTCTGGGGAGGATTAAATGAGGTGATGATGCTTACAAGGAACATGATGCAGTGAGTGGTAAAAGGTCAATAAACTCTAGTTGCCATTTTGGTAGGTGTTAGAAGAGATGAGCCTTGGACAGTTGGCCCAGGCTGAAAAGCACAAATAAGAGAACAGCCCACATTTGCAAACAGCAAAAAGAGCCTCCCACCCCCCCACCCCACCCCCCACCCCATGTAGGTCATCAACTCCCCTCCTCCCTCCCCCCGGGCTCACTTTTTCTTTCTTTGGCTGCAGGAGTGGAGACATGTGGCTCCCCAGGCTACCCTAGTGAGTTAAAGCTTTAAATAAATACACGCTCAAAACTGCTGTCACATCCCTGCCCCAGCTGCTACAACCCACCCCCCTTCCTCTTGTGCTTGGAACCGGGCCTGACTGAGCCCTGGAGAAGGTATCTCCTCTGCACGTATGCTGTCCCAGGGGCCCGGGGCAGCCAAGCAGGGTAGTCCTGATCCAGCACAGACTCCCTCTTCCTGGGTTTGTTAGAAGCCCGATCAGGCTGAGTCTTATGACTTCAACAGATGTTTCTGCTTAAGGAGCCCTGGCATCTTTATGGCCTGTTTTTTCCATTCTTGCCTCTCTTCCTCTGTCCCAGCAGCCCTAAACATAATTTGGACTTCATTTTCTTTCTAATAGTTACAGGGACAGAACGGACTTTTTTTTTTTTTTCATTTTTCCCCTTTTTCCTTAGCTCGTCAAATCATACCCTGCACACACCCATGTATTCCATATGCATCAGATCTACGCTTATGGTGTGGATTCATTCTTAATCTCACTCTAACATTTATGGCCTTGTGAGTCTGAGCCTCATTTCAAACCCTCCCTCCCTGCCTCCACCCACACCTCCCATTCCTCCCTGCCTATCCCTGCATAGGTCACTCCGGGCAGCTGATTAGGGTGTCCACCCAGATGCTGAAGCTGAAAGCTAACCCTGGCCTCGGCTGCTGGCTCTCCCTCCAGCAAAACATCAAGAGCCTCACCGCTATGCATCCAGGGAGGTTTTAGTCAAATGACAGAGTGACAGCTAAAGCTGCAGATGCCACACATCTCACACTCTGCCTGGCCAGCCTGCCTACCTAGGCTTAGATGGGACCAAGTAGATGGTGATTAAAAATGAACTTTTCTCCATGGGCAGGTCACAGGCTGGAAGCCAGTCGAACCACTCCTCTGACCACACCCACAGCACCCCCAACCTTGCCGTCCATGTGGGAGGGTGCTCCCAGTCACCTCCCGCAAGGGTAGGGGTGGCTTGTCCCTCAGGCCTCAGCTCATGGTCTGTGTAAGCCTGAAGATGCGTCCTGTTTATTGCCTCCCAAGACCAAGGATTTCTCCTCTGGGTGCCACCTGGGTGTACAAACCAATCTACCTGGCATCCTGAAGGCTAACATCACCTGGCAGTCTTACCTGGCTTGGAGCTTCTGTGAGGAGCCATTGAATCTACCAAAGAGAACACACTGCAGCCTCCTACTTGAGCTGACGACTCCAGACCATCAGACTATCCCAGTCCACCCTGGGGCTGCCCATGGGGATAGTTGGTGGCATCCTTGGAATGTCCATCTTCACCTGCCTCCCAATGGAAAGGCCTTGCCTGATGGCGAGGCTGAGTCCCCTGATATATTCCCTTGGCAACTGCCCCACCTGAGAAGGCCTAGATAACCAGCTATGTCCCTTCCCCCGCACCTTCTGGTGGTCCTGCCACACACATCTCATACATCTCATCTGCGCCCCCTCTTCCTTCCTCTCTAGTTAAACAAATCCAAATGCTAGGTCTCGTTTGTTTATGCCTTAGACTCTGAATTGTGGCATTGTCTCCCAGATGAGTAGGCTGCTTAGAGAGACAGAAATAGTCAAATGGATAGGTTTTCCAACAGCCAAGTGTCACACATAGGAAGGTGAGAAATAGCAGTTGGAAGAAGACTCAGAAGTGGGAACAGGAAGAATGGCCAACCTTCGTACCAGGTTCTGCCCTGGAAGCTGCATGTGCCGAACAACAGCCATGCTCCTGGAGTCCTGAGGATACTCCTTTCTCTTTGCTTCACTTCTCATCTGTCAAATTACAGAAAGGAGAAGGAAGCTGTGCCCTCAGTTTCTCCATCAAAATCCCTTCTGAGCCCCCCTCCAGTGTGGGCACTGCCCCAGACCACTCTGTGATGGCCGCATAGTCAGAGGTCCAGCTGATGGCTCCAATCAAAGTGACACAAGGAGCCATGTTGACATGACACTCTCCACTGGACACTTGCCCCTGTGTGTGGAGGGAAGTGGGGAGGCTTGCTCCATTTCTGCTGTTCCCCAGGGCTCCTCAATCAGGCCATAAGTGCCTCACTTGTGGCTCAGGAATAGTGGGTCCCTGCAGCTCTGTAGAGCCCTGGCTCAACTGGGCAGATACTCAGGGACCCAGAATGGTCACTGGATGTGCAGGCCTGAACTCTTGGGGTGTGGATGTGATTGGCCATCCCCCTCGACACCCTGTACTATCTTGCAGCATAGAGGAACAGAGCCCTTGGAGCAGCCGTACCACCTGGACTATGTGCAACCAGACACAGACTCAGGTGGCCAGTGACTTTCTGAAGGCCAAGGGAAGCTCTTTTTCTCTAAGGTCTCAGTTCCTTCCAGATAATGGTGTTCCCTCTAAACCCAGAATAAGGAGACACATGCTTTGAGAACTTCAAGCACTAAAACTCCTTCCCAAACTAGGAAGCCCTGCTTCCAGGGACTGGTAGGGGAATGGCCAAGTCCAGATGCTCAGTTGCACCACCAATGTGTGTGTTTGTGTGTGTGTGTGTGTGTGTGTGTGCACGCACTCAAGACAGCAGTCTGTCCTGCTGAGTGACCCAAAATGCTTTAAACATATGCATCCCAGTTTTAAAGTAGCAATATCATTAATACTAAAGATGTTTTTGTGGTCATTGCTTGAGAGCTTTTTCTGTGCTGATCACAGAACCTCATTTCATTCTTTCAAAACTCTGCAAAGTTCAAGTTCTGAAGTTAAGTCAGTTGTCAGAGATCATAGATCTGAGCAGTGGCAGAGCCAAGTATAGGAAGCCCTTCTAGACCTTGTCACTGTCCAGGAAAATCCACATTTGTAATTCCATGGAAAAGTTATTGGAATTCTAATAAATTAATTCCAATCCACCACTTCCAGTGCAACCCACAAAGAGAATAAAAACACTAAGACGTATCCATCGCTGTGGGGAGCCAAGAGGTCCTAAGTCAAGCTAGCACAGTGGGAAACCGGAACAGAAGCCCTGAGCCAGGGCGGAACCCATGTTTTATTAACTGACGAAGAGGGAAGAGGCTCAAGGATAAGCAACTATGGCTGTGGCAGGAAGTACCGTGAGTGCCGTGAGTTGGGCTAGGTGGGAGGCCTGAAATATCCTGCGATACACCAACAAAGAGAGAGACAGACAGACAGAGAGACAGAGATAGACAGACAGAGAGACAGAGAGAGAGACAGACAGAGAATAATCTGCATAACATAATTCGAGGCAGTATCTAATGTTTTGGGGCCGGTGCTTCAGCTCTGATGTCTAATGTCATGGCCTCTTTCACAAGGCTCAATCTCAGCCAACAGCTCGGCTGCACGTGGCCTAGCTCACACATGTCACTAGGGAGCTGTAGGCGGGGCTTCACTGACCTGTCACCTTGCTTCAAAGATTACACATCAGTGCCTTGGCTAGACCGAGTTACATTGCTTAAAGCCAATTCAGGGGATGAGGAACCTGTGCGCACCAACCCATGGAACAGGACCAGGTTAACCAAAATGGAGACAATTGCTCCTCTTTCAAGGAGAGGATTGGAATATCACACCAGGATTGGAATATCAGAGCCCAGAGCCTTTGTCACATTGTTCTTCTGTCCCTACACAGTGATAAAAGTGACAGTCACATTGACAGCAGCCCTCATGGTGCATGTGCCACGTGTCAGACCTGTTCTAAGTGCTTTACACAGATTTACCACATTCATTCTCACAAAACTGTCTGTGCTCCTACGGTCTCATTGTACAGAAGATGTAACAGGCACAGAACATTTTGGCACTGATTTCTTTCAGCAGTGATCATTGGGACACCTGAGATCAGGCCCTGTGCTATGAGCAATATGGAGTCAAGTAACATTATTCTCTGAGGTCCGTCAGACGTGAGTTATTTTATTCCCACCCTCAGTGTAGCATTAAAACTATGACTCCAGGGCCAGGCTGCTGGATTCAAATTCTTACCCCACCCTTCCTTAGCTGTGCAACTTTGGGCAAGTTAATGACACTCTGGATTCAGTGTCTTCATCTGCACACCAGGGACAATGACAATGTCCACTCTGGGCTTTGTGGTAAGATCTAAATAAGCAAAACATGAGAGGCTTATAGACAGGGAGTGGCCCACCGTAGTCTCTCTGGATGGAGTCTCCATCAGCCCCAATCACTTTGAGTTCTTCCTACTGCAGGGGCAGAGGTTGTGAGTCGGAGCCAAATTGTCCCTAGCAGTAGGGAAAAAGAAAGAGAAATGAGAACCGATTAGAGCCAGTCCCTGGATCCTTGGCAGAGAGCGAATTCACATCTCAGGTGCAAGTGACTGGCATACGGGTACAGGGTTCTCCCTTCTTAGGGAGGACGAGTGGGGGTGACTGGCATCTGGGCTGAGTGGCAGTGGGGACCATGTCTTGTCTGGCATCTGTCATGGCACCAGTGCCATCCAATTGTGGGTGTGAGGAGAGGCTTCAGCTGCTTTTGCAACAGCTCCTGGGTCACCAGAGTGGGAATATTGATCTGTTACCAGCAGCCCCTCTATAAACCTTCCCAGCTTCAACCTCCTGCCCGGAAGAGGGATAGAGAGGGTGGAGCAGTGGGAGGCAGCCTGCTGCCATAAATCTTTCCTGGGAGACGAGACAGCCAGGCTCATGAGCCAGGGCTGGACAAGCTCAGAAGGGATCCTGTCCAAGCCCCCAAAGACGCCTCGGCAGCTTGGGAAAGGATCAGCTCACTGGGGTGCTGGGTTTTGTGTACATGGTGCTGTCAGACAGGGCAGGGGTGTCTGGTGACATATCTGAGCAGCCGAGAAGAGGGAGTGACCTTTCAGAGATGGGACAAAAACCTTGGCCTATAGGGACTCCCATGATCCCCTGCCCCACCCCCAGCTTTTTTTCCAAAACGTATGCGTTTGAGACCACCATTTTTCTCCCAGAAATCCATTAATCTATAAGACAGGGGAGAGAGAGAAATATGCTCTGTGTCTGTATGTGTGTGTGTGTGTGTGTGTGTGTACACTTTGCACACCTCTACCATCTTGTGCAATCCCATGTTACCTCCCTGGGCTCTTATCTCCCTGTTGGACCTTCCTCTCTTATCCTTCTCTGGAAGCCTGGGGCCTCAGAGAAAAACAAAGAAGTCTGGACTTCACCTTGTAAATGAGGACTTTCCAGTGTCCTGGTGAAGGTACATGCAGGTCCAGGACCAGAGGGGGACAATGAAGAGGGAGGTAATGCTGAGCTGCACCGCGCACACCCCACTTCCCAGGCCTGCAGCCCCTGCCCCTCCACCTTGGAGCTCAGTCCTCTCTCACCTGCTGCTGGGCTGCGGGACAGGGCTGGGAAGCAGGAGGTATACTAAGGTGCATCCCATGTGGCAGCTTGAGTTTCTTGAGGCTGAATTAAACTAAAGACCTGTGGCCTAGATTCTGCCCCAGATTCTCCAGTGGGAATCTGCTCAATTCTCCGAACCACATGAGAACTTATGAGATGCCACAGCATCTCAGTAAACTCCTTGGCCTGCCGGGAACCCTGCTCTTTTTGTGCTACTCCCTTTGGGTTATCTACTCTCATGGAGCAGAGCTGTGGCACTGAAGTCCTAACATGGAAATGATTCCACGCGGATTTGCTCTGGAATGCATGCCTCCTGTGGCCTCCACAGACAAACCTTGCTAAAGGCACTTAGCTTTCATTACCGCTGTAATGCACAAGCCTTTCCTACAGAATAGATGGCCAGGGTCAAAAGGGACCATTCCAAGGGCCCTATTTTGTCCTTTAAAAAAATGCATCTATGAATAAAATTCCACTGAACTGAGTCCCACTGTCTCTCTACATTGGGGACTGTTTCTGTGGAATTAAAAAGCATATTCAGAGCTGCTGCAAGTTTGAATCAATTAATGTGTCCTTCTGTTCTGAGCAGGGGCTGTGAAGTCCTTCTGGCTCTCCTCAGATGACCATGGCTTTGAGGAAGGACTGAGTGACATATGACCAAAACAGCGGGGCAGGTTAAGTCAGGCTGCCCAAGGTCTCCATCATGTAATTCATGATAGCAAACAAGTGGACACGGGCTCAATGGTCAGCCATACAATATCAGCTAAATTAACATCTATTAGATGGAGTACTAGGCAACCATTAAAACTGTGTGTATCCACGAGGAAATACTCACAATATATCCTCAAAGGGAAAAAGGTAGAATGTAAATCATGCTGCATAGAATAAAACGGTTTAGTAAGAAAAGAACTATCATGTGCATTTTTTTAACTGGAAGAATATGTATAAAAATGTCCACAGTGCTCTCACTGGGTAATAAACCTGTGCTTTGCATTTATTTCTTTTCGGGAATTTTCTCTATACTGTATTTCCAATTTCTTCTTACAAACATGTTTTCCAAAATCAGGAAAAAATAAATAATAATTTTTAAAAAGATTATCCGCGGGGCCAGCACTTACATTTTCTGTTTCTTATCCCAGACCTTTTCCCCATCTGGTTTTGGAGAGGTGAATTCCCCAGCCCTTCCCACCACAGACACTGAGAATGAGAAACAGAGGTGCCGATGCCCTTGACAACATTGCCAAGGTGAATTTCTCACTGCCAGACCAGCTTTGGAAAAGGTTCCTTTCTACCTGACCCTGGGAATTAATTGTACCCATACCATGCTTTTCCCAGTCCTGAGCATCTCAGAGAGATCTTGAGTAAGTTTCCAGGGGCTCCCCGGGGACAGTTCCCACCCTGACAGCGCCTGCATGGGCTTTCCAGTGAGAGGGGGATTTGTGCCTCTCCTGGCCTCTTCCCAGCAGCCTGCGCCTCCCTGCTTTGAAACTCTGCTGTTGCTGTGAGAAAGAAAGGGGCTGGGGAGAACAATGGCCTCCGCCTTTTGTGGAAGGATGATGAAGGGAACTGGAGAGAAGGGGCGCAGACAATTCAGCTTTGTCTGCCTAATTCACAGGAGTGTCCCCCATAGAGCGGAGCCTGGAGAGTAGATGAAGGGGTAACTTGTGAGTCTGCGGAAGGAACAGTCAGGCCACTGTGAAGTCTGCTGCACAGCAGATAGGCCTGGGTGCATACCCTTCCCGTCACAGATTCTAAAGGACCAGCCAGCTTTCAGCTGCTCTTCACCACCACCTCCTTCTGAGGCGGAATCAAGACCGTGTCCCTTCTCACCATAGGGAAATGGCTCTGCAACGTTCCAGCTGTCCTGAAGTCACTAATCCCATCAGTGACAGATCCTGGCAACACACATGGAGGAGGGGCTGCCCTCCTGGTCCAAGGTCCAGCAGTCACCTCCGCTGCTCCAGGAGTGCCACGTTAGCTAATTCTGGTGCACGGTCAGATGGTGGCTATTCTCGGTTAGCCTGTCCTCGGAAAATTCATTCCCCTGTTGTATTGGAAAATTCCTCTTGTGCCTGACGTTGCACACATCAGGAGACCAAGGTTTCCATTTTCTCAGAAGAAATTAACCAGCGACTGTCATTGAGAGCAAGCCTGGTCCTGGAATTTTTAACTCATCCTCTTGGAGCCATAATCCGGCAGAGGCAGTCTGAGGCTGCAGCCTGCGCTCTGCTACATCAGAGAAACAAGACTCAGCTAGTTGGGGACGGTACAAGAGGCTGGGGTGCTGTAGTTGGTGGGACATGGCCTGTTCTACTGGACACTGGTATCTTTAGTGTCATCTACTCCTGGTTGTCAGGGGACATCTGAATTTGGTAGAAATAGAGAGTAGGGATGGAAGGGCCAGCCAAGGCCATGTGAGATTCCTAAGACCCCTGACTTTGATAAGACTCTTATCAATAGCAACAGTGACATGGGCTTACCTTGACAGAAGCAAATCTGCCTGGTCACAAGAAGGAGAAATGTTCACTTTCCAAATGACTGGCACAGAAATGTAAAGAACCGTATTCCTGGGGGCACAGACCCAACAGGCTAATGGAAGATCTTTACTCAGTTCCTGGAATGCACTGAAACAGGAAAGTCAGCTTGAAAAATGAGCAGATTCCCTCTGGCCCGATTCTCACTGTGGTCTCAGTTGGATATAAAATCTAAATTCTCAACTGCAAGTAGCTTCTTGGAAAGAAAGATCTACTTATATACCAAGTGGTGCAATCATTAGGAAATTCTTAAGTCTTAACATTTTATTATCAGTGATGGGGAAAGTGAAGTTTCTGGTAGAGAATATTGATGGACTATGCCAAACACACCCATTCAATGGTCATTCATTCACTTAAGTATTCATTTAACAAAAATCTATTGAACACTTAGTATGTTCCTGAACCAAATACCATGCTAAAGACTGAGAATTCAAAAATGCATTCACTACCACCCCCTTTTCTGGAGCCTAGGAGGAGGGGTGCTCAATGCAACCAAGAAATTACAGTAGATTACAGGTAGAGCCTAAGTCAAAGTACAAAGACTGAGCCTCCGGAGCACACAGAAGCGTGCTGGCTCCTCTGCCTGTGGCTTGGGTACTTCACGGTCAAGGAGGCTTGTAAGTGGGTTGACAATGAGGAGCAGTTTTCCAGGCAAGTGCACTGGTTTTTTGTTGCAAACATGAGTATATTGCCCTGAGCACTTGAGCTCCAGGGAATCAGGAATGCAGTAGGTGACAACCTCTTGGACAACATATTTTATATCCACTGGGACAGTGGGTCCAGAGAACCAGTGGCCCAAACACGCCTTAATGTTTGTCTCAGAGCAGGGTCCAAAAGCCAGGGTCCCATTTCTTCAGGGACTCCTCTTTCTCAGAAAAGGAAGGCCCAACTCTACTAAAAAAAAATGGCTGGACAAAAGTCAGAAAGGGCTTGCACACTGGTGGCCCAAACTTGCCTTTACTCCCTTTACCTGCAGTCATCTCCTTCTCCCCGAAGCAGCCACTGTTCAAATGCCATCTCCTCCACAAAGTCTTTCCCAACACTGCCAGGCTGAGTGCCCATCCCCTTCCTTGCCCCACCCCATCCTTCCTTAGCATATGTCCATCCACCTGTACAGGACGCCATGTTTACTTTCTTCCTGAGGGAAGGAAGTAGGACTTTCTTGGCTCTGCAACCTCAATGACTTGCTCAGTGCCTGTGGGACTCTTATCAAATGGACTCAGCCTGGCCTGGCACGTTTAGTTTGCCCTGACGTCTTCTAATAGAACAGGACAATATTCCCTTTGAAAGCCTTCCTGATAAAATCACACAGAGTCTTAATACCCTTGTTTCACATACAAAGCCCCTGAAGTGTAGAGAAAGGAGGCAAGTCCAGAATGTAGTGTGTAGCTGATCCAGAAGTTAACAGCTCTTCTCAGTCTGGGAAAAATCTCACCAGCACTGCGTTGGGACAAAAATTCCTTAGAGTTCACGGGCTGCCCCAAATCAAATGAAATTTTAAACAAGCCACAGTATCAGGCTACTCTAGAAAGTTCTCTCCGGCTGTGCCTCCAGCAGGTCAGAATAGGGAAGAGCCCACAGGCCCAATGCAGTGTCAGGTTCTCCCTTTTCTGTCAGCAGGCCTGGAAGAGCCTTTAAGAAAATGGAAGATTATTATTTGTTTGTTTTTACAGTGACTCAGTCTGTAGTAAGTGGGTTAAAGTCCACTTTGAGAAAAGGAGAACAAAAGACCTCCTGTTAGTGCTGGAAGTTTGCCTCTTAAGATATCACTGAGAGGAACTGGGAAGAAAAAAAAAAAAGCCAGCAGGGCAGAGGAAGCTGCAGGCCTTCAGGAACACAGCAGCACTTTGGAAAGGAAAACACGGCTGCCTTTCATCTGCAGCGCCCTATCTGTGCCGGCCGCTCCCTCTGCCGCTGTTTTATGGACCACTGCAGGGCTAACCGTCGGACATGGGCCAGTGCCCAGTTCCCACACTCCTCGAACATGGGGAAGCTGCCAGGAATTGTGGAAAGATGGATGGATCTCCAGCTAACCCCAGATAGAGGAGAAGAAGGAGAAGGGGAGGCAGAAGGGAAGAAATCATGGAGGAAGAAGAAGGGGAAGAGGAAGAGGAACAACCAACCTTACATAATTTACTATACACCTGGTACTGTTCTTACAATATATAGTACATCATAGCTCATCTCTTAAGCACCACAGAGCACTATGCCACTTCTCCAGGTACAGCAGAAGGGACATATCGCAAGAGAGAAATCTGGCCTTGCTGTTTAGGAAGCCCACTGGCCTCATCCAGAAGAACCATGAGGCTAGCAGGCTAAGCGGACCCTTCAGATTGTAAACTCAGGCCATCTGACTCCAAGGCCTGAGGAGGACTTAACCTATTCTCCTCAGATGAAAAAAAAGAAGTTAGAGAAAGACAAGTCAAGAAAGGTTCTCTTCCCACAAACTGCCTTCAGATCATCACCCCCACACACGCATGTTAAACTTGCACCGTGTCCTTTATCAGTCCCACTGTGGAAGTTCTCTCACCCATGACGCCCAGACAGTGGGGTGGCTCTGTGCTATGGCTGTCTGCTCTAGAGTTGGCCTTCTTCATCTTGATCGTAGGAAGCTGGAATTCTCTGCTCTGAGGCTGTGAGAAAGAGATGGGAACAGGAAGGAAATGACTGAGATCTGTCAAAACTCTCTGGTCCTTCCTCCATTCAGACCGCTTCACATCACCCTCTTCCTTCCCAGAGTTCTCCCAAGATTAGGCTTTGATTTATAGCTCCCAGAGTGGCTATGCCTTCTGGGTCTCCCAGCTCAAAAAGGCAACTCTAATTATTCTGTTTCCTAAACAATTTATATTTTTGCTGGATCCTGACCAAACACAAAAGACTTCATGAAACCCCCCAGATGAAAGTGTCACTGGGCTAATCGCTCCTGTCTCCTTGTGGGCCCCTGTGCTCTGCAGGGTGCAGCAGAAGGCCTGGGAAGCAAGCGGTATGATGGGATGGCAGAAGTAGCCAAACAGCCCTGCAAAGGGCTGGTCCTCTAGCATTCTATGCAGCTGCCCAGGACTTGGAGTGGATTTGTCACACTAACAAGGGACACCTCTGCAAATGATGGCGAGACAGGGAGGCTCAAGAGAAGCCGTCCAGTGCTCTTTGGGATATTTCTCCCTTTGCCTGGCTCCAGAGGGATCACTGGAGGTTTGGTGCCATCATGCCCCTTGAATTTCCCAGGTCCACTCAAAGAGCAGTGATACCAGACCAAGAATGTGCATTGCTTACCAGATCCCACAAGTGCCAGTCCTCATTAGCTGAGACTGTGCATATGGGCAGTTCACGGGGCTCTGCAGACAATGGCAGGCCACATCCTGAGAAGAACAGTGCCTTTTAGTTAAATGCCAGCTGGGGCCACAGTTGGGGCTTTGCAGGTCACTTCCACCAAAGAGATTTTTGGCATTCTCGTCCTTTCTAGGCCTGATAAAGCCCGAGTTCACCACCAGAAGTAATCAGATCATCTTAGTGGAATGTCTCTGGGATCCCTTGTGTCTAAGGAGTGTTTGGCTTCTGAGAACATGGTTGGGTCTTACACAGCCAGTATAAGGACTTACAGTACTTCTGTGACCTACAGCGTTCAAGAATTTCGTGTGTGAGCATGCCCACAAAATGCAAACTGAGCAACTGCATGTTTTGAGTTTGACAATTTGGTCAGTGCTTGTAGTAAATATAAACAAGTAACCAGAACTCTCAATTTAGTCCAAGATGGAGCTTATGAAAGTCCCATTTTGGAGCCTTACACTTGGCCCCAAGATCCCTGGGGGATTATCCCAGGTCCATTCCCAGAAGCATCAGAATGTGTAGCTGGTCTCACAACCACAGCTCACCGCAAACACTGAGGGATCTGGCAAAATGTGGCTGATACAGCAAAGGCCTGAGAGCAGGAAGAAGGGAGCCGGTAGGGTGCTCCCATCACAGACGCTTTATGATCTGGGTTGAAGGTGCCACTCTCATATCTGCCGTAGTTTCCATGCCTGTAAACAATGACGATGCCTGCCACCAACTTGTCCCTAAAGGAGGCCCAGAGAGTGAATTAATTAATGTTAATCGAGCACTTGGAGTTCTTTGGAGAAAGGCCTTTATAAATATAAGGCATGATTAAAGGATATCAGCTTGCTCACTCTCAGAGGAAGTATTTAATTGGATCAGGCCTGAATATCTTGATGATTGAGTTTCATTCTTTATTCAAATGTGTGCAGGGCTCCCATCACCCAACTCTGCTGCCCATTTGGTGCTTATTTTTTCCATCTCCACATCACCATAGTGGGTGCCCAGCAATTGTTGCCCTCCTACTGCGCTCGCAGCTTCCTCTCCCTTACTGTCTATCAAACATGGTAACTTTTTCTCATTCCTCAGTTTCCTTTCTGGAACATGATGCTGATCACTGTTTTTACCTTTTCTTTGGAAGTCTGTGCCTTTCTCAGCACCAACGGGTGCAACCTAAAGTCGTCCTCGGTATCAGAACAATTCTCTACCCTTTGCTGGGCATGGAGGAACACACCTGTAATTCCAGCAATCAGGAGGCAGAGGCAGGAGGATTACGGTGAGTTTGAGGCCAACATGGGCTACATAGCAAGACCCAACAAGTTTGTCTCAAAACAACACCCAACAAACAAAAACCTCCTACCCTGACTGTCCTTTTTCTCCTCTCCCTTCTCAGGGGGCCCAGTCTGCAGGTGTCCTTCATTGCCACTCCCTCAAACAGGCCTTTTCTGACCCTGCTTCTGGGTCCCTTTAAAAAGCTATCTCTGAGGAAGAATGACCTGTGTATGTCCCTGCACTGCCCCCAAGACCCCTCTGTGCCACCTTTGACTTCTGGCTATCCTGTTCCCAAACCTGCCTGAGTCTCCTACCCCTTTGCCGTGCACTGCCTCAGCTCTGTCCACCATGTGATCTGGTGTCCTGCTTGTCCACCCTTCTGCCCCACTCCCAGACGCAGCTTGGACTGTCCCTCCTAGAAAGCTGTCTGAACTGACCAAGAGTCATGCAACAGGTGCCCTAGAAAAGGATAGAGGTGTTGGTCCTGCTGGTGCAAGCCTGTAACCCCTGTTCTCTGGGAGGTTGAGGCAGGAGGGTCATAAGTTTGAGCCTAGACTTAGTGAGACTGCCTCAAAAAATAAAAGCCATAAGGGATGTGTCTCATTGCAACGACCCTGGGTTCGATCCTCAGTACTAGAAAACAAAAAACAAAAAAACGCCATGACAGACATCCCCAGCAGACGCAAGAACACTCATGCAGATAGACAAGCATCGACCCAAGCCAAGGTAGGCTTATATACAGACACACAGACAGACAGACTCACATATGCAGATGCACATGTTCATGTGGACATAAACCAATACAGATACTCAACAGAGACAAAAACATACGTATTCACTTAGACATTACAGACACACAGAGGCCAATGTATGAATAGCCACACACACACACACACACACACACACACAAAGACATACAGGTAGACAGATTCATATATGGAGATACACACAAAGCTCCAAAGACAAACATATGCAGAGATATTCACTCTCCTATAGACACACATGGAGGCACCCAGATAGACACACATAATCATGTACAAAAAAGTTAGAACATGTACAGCTAAGAAACACAGAAGTATATCCAGAAGCGCGCACGCGCACGCACACACTCATGTATGCAGACACAGTGATACACACAAAAGCATGCACTCACAGAGATGATGGTCACACATACACACTCCTCTTTACTGCTCTGCCAATATCCTAACTAACCTCCCATGCTCTCTCTGAATAGCCAAGTCTCTCTACTCCTGCCTTTCTCCATTTCCATCAGTGTTAGTTAAGGTCCAGAATAGGACAATGTATGTGGGTGGGTGGATGGATGGATGGATAGACAGATTTTGAGGGAGTGGTTGGCAAGTATGAAATCTTCAGAGCAGACCAGCAGGCTAGACACCCAGGGAGAGGTAATAATGTAGCTGGAGCTAAAGGCTCTTTGAAGAGGTTTTCTCTTTTCTTAAAACCTTTACTACCCACATTACAGAGGGTAACCTGTCTTATTCAGAGTCTTCTGATTATATGTTTATCTCATCTAAAAACACCTTCAAAGCTATATCTAGACAAGTATTTGACCAAGAATCTGGGTGCCATGAGCTAGCCAAGCTGACAAGTAAAATCACCCATCATACCACTGATTTGGTAAAACCAGTGCTTGTACAAATCTCCTAAACTATTCCTCTTACCACAGTGCTTCCCTGCTTCAAATCCTAGATGCCTTTACACCTGACAAATAGTAGGAACAAGGCAAATATTTGTTGAGTGAGTGAATAATGAGGGACAAACACCATCTGCTCAACCTAAAAAACCATCCTAAAGGCCAAGCTCTCCTAGTAGCTGAGGATACAAGTATCAAAACCACTCTCATGTGTTCCTCACCTCCAAGTCTCCTGATGTCCTCTGGACCCATCTAATCCCAGCAGGACCTACTGGAGGGCCTTACACACAGCGGGCCCTCAGTTACTTATAAATTTTTTTATTGATCCCTATTACAAATTTACCTGAAATGCTGCACTACCAAAAATCTGTTTCCATTTTCATTTTTAAGATACAGATGTAAAGAGCTATTTTCATAATCAGGAAAAGTATTTATACCCCAGAAAACTGACAGTAGTCTCTAAGGATGGGATTGTGGGTGGCTTCTATTTTATACTTTTCTGTGTTTTCCAAATCATCCTCTGTGACCATGTGCTACTTTTAGAAACATAAAACTCAGTATGTTTTTTCCTTTCATCTTTTCTTGTCTGAGTCTGAGGAGGCTTGGGGCTTTGTTTTCAGCTCTTTTTGGGGGGCCCTCAGCATACCTCTTGGCTTCTCCTTGATGAAGGCCAAGGATATAGCTCAGCAGCACCAGCCCTTGCCTGGCAATCGCCAGGTCTTGAGTTTGATTCCTGATACCAAACAAAAGAAAACAAGAAAAGGAGGTCATCTGGGACTTCTTTGTCCTCTGCAAGGTCATAAAAGGTGAAGTTAACTGCAACTGTTGTTCTGTTTTAATTACATCCAAGTGCGAGGTAACATGGAGCTTTTAATGAATGCATTTAGAGAGCTGACGATGATAGTCTTCAGGCTGTTTCTAGGAAGGAGCAGAAACTAGGATACAGTGTCCCCCTTTGGCCACTCCTGCAGTCTGTCCGGTCCTGCCGGCCTGTCCTGAGCCGCCTGCAGCATGCCGTCAGATTGCATCTATGCCAGACAAACACCCAGCCACAGTGGAAGCGACTGTTCCTTGAACTTTGCTTCAGCCCCCGCCTGCCTGCTGGGGTCTCTGGAGGGAAGTGTTCTCCTCTAGCCCAGATGAAATGGAGCTTCAGAAAAACCACAGCAGAGGCCACAGCGGCCTCAGGCTCTGAACTTTGTGTTGCTTAGATTGCCAGCATCACTCACTGCTGAGTGTCATGTAACTCCCAAAAATGCAAAGGGGAAACCAAAGAGCCAGAAGAACGCAGACATCTTGTGGCTGGAGAGTCCGTCTAGAAAGTCGCCTTTCACTGTGCGGCCAGGTGTGCAAGAGCAGCTGCTGGCCTGTGGGAAGGCGGGTGATCCCAGAATGAGGAGGCTGGAATTTCAAGAACCTCACCCTGCACAAGGCCAAGTTTGTGAAATCTCCCTATTTCTGGAAAGAATCCTACACAAACTGGTGGGGTTTCCAGCCTGATATGTGATAAGTGCAAATGGGCTGAAAATATTCTGGAGATTTTTCAGTTTTGTACAATTACCAGTGGCCACTGAAGCCCATCTCCCCTTCAGCCAGGCAGGGCCAGTATTTGTCCCTGAGCAGTAAAGCACACCTCACCAGCATGCCTTGTCCCCACACACTCACATCCCCTGCAGCCCTCCCATGCAGTCTTTCAACAGCTGTGAGTACAGAAAAGGCCCTGGCAGTCAGTCATACAGCAGTCCCCAGGTGGGCACCTTCCTTTTTCTTCTATGTCACCCCATGCCAGGGCTGGAAGGAATCTGCTCAGTTGTCCAACCTCCTCTCGTGCACACTGTGGGCTCTTCTGGCCCCAGCTCCCTGAGGCGTGGTCTTCAGTACCTTTGTGTTCCCAGAGCTGGCTGACGGTAGGGCTCCACGAGCAAATGCAAGAGAGTGAATGAATGAATGAGTGCACATTTGCCTTTGTTGTCATCTTTTCCTCAGAGTGACCCTTTGCATGGGCCACATTTCACTCCATCTTCTCAGCTTTTTTGCAAAATGAGTTTACCTGTGATTGTTCCCTCCCAGCTGTGCTGAATGGAGCAGTTACCAGGGCTCCCTCGGCACCCACACACTGTTGGGGGGCTGCAGGGGCCACAGACCCTCTATCAGCAACAAGAGGAGCAGGACAGCCGGAGCTTACTAACAGCAGCTCTGTCCCGGTTTCCTAAAGCTGCCACAACACCGCGCCGCAAGCTTGATGAAGTTTGCCTTCAAAACAGAAATGTATTCTCTCCAGTGTCTCCCAGTCTTCCTACAGGGACAGAGTGATATTAGATTAAAAGCCAACCTACTCTAGCATCTTACCTCATTATATCCACATTGACCCTATTTCCAAAAAAGGTCGTACTCTGAGGCTCTGAGAAGGACATGAATTTTGGGGTGAACACAGTCAACCTTCCTGCCCCCTGCAAGGTTTTGTCTTGTCTCCACTTCCCCTTAACTCCCTACCCTTTCCTTTAGTTGTGGGCAGCCTCATTCGCCCACTAGCCGAGGAGGGGGGCCGTCTGTGCCACTGTTTCCCCTCTGTGGACAATGACACTCCAGGTACCTGTAAGCCCTGAAGTCTGAACTCTTAAGTCAGCTCACCCTGCCCAAGTTGCACTTTGGAATCACCACAACAGCTTTGCAGACATGAAGCCCTGACCACATTCCCAGGAAGTCTGATGCACTTCGTCAAGGCGAGACTTTGGCATGAGCACTGTTTTTTTTTTTTTTTAAGAATGAGAACAATTGTGTTAGATGCTGTGAAAACAGCCCTCTCTTTGGGAAAGGGAGTGCAGCCACCTGGCATTCACCAGGAACATGGGTTTCTACACCCCATGGTTTGGCAGTCTAAATCCCCATTAGAAAAAGCAGGCTTCTCAGAAGGCCTAGCTCAGGGTGGGGCCTTTAGCAACACGTTCCCAAAATCTCCTAAGTTGCCAGAAAGCAGGAAAGAGCAAATGCATTCTTTAGGAGACATGAGACCAAATGCAGAAACAAAACTTCCTTGAAGTTTCCTATTTTGCCTTTAAAATGTAAATTTTGCATCTCCTTCTATAATGTAGACAACTTGTTTTAAAATTTAAAAAAAAATCATCCTATTTTTTCTCCTCCAAGTCAAGTGTTGAAATGAGGCTCCAGAAAGATGAACTATGTTTAAACTGTGGCTTTGTACATCC
The DNA here is from genome assembly GCA_004027455.1 of Hydrochoerus hydrochaeris. Lineage (NCBI taxonomy): Eukaryota > Metazoa > Chordata > Mammalia > Rodentia > Hydrochaeridae > Hydrochoerus > Hydrochoerus hydrochaeris. Next base: position 46,223 of record PVLA01004546.1, on the reverse strand, counting down.
TATTGGGTCCCCCTGAGTTCCTGACCGTGAAAAGCCCAGCCACAGAGAATTAGGAGGGGTGACAGCTGATCTATTTACCATTTGGAAGGAATCACATCGTGGGAAGAAAGCCAGGGCCCGGAGAGGGTAAGCAGCTCACCCAGGATCACACGGTGTGTTACTGACTGGGTAGAAGCTGCACCTCAGGACACACCATTTCCACTGTTTTGGGCAGCGTGGCAGCTCTCCATTCTGCCCAATTCTAGAGCTGTCAAGGAGGCTCCAATGAAGAGGACCTGTGAGGTAGTACTTTGGAAATTATGGAGTCAGACTTAGGGACAAGGGGCTGTCATCATAAATCCAGCCCAATGCTGCTAAGCAAGGCACCATGCTCCTAGCAAGAGTGACCTTCTGGGTCATGCCCAGCACACCGCTGTGCCCCCTGGCCTTCCGAAGCTGCTCAGTGACTCCCTGTGTCCCAGGCACAGGAGGCTGAGGCCTCACAGCATGCAGGGAGCTCTCTGCCAGCACAAGCTTTTCTCTCCCGCACCAGCAGCAGACCACGGGAGTGACCCCACCAACAGCATTCTTGTCTCGATCCCCTTCTCCACAAGGAGTCATGGGAAAATGGGGGCAAACAACAGCACGCCCCCACATCTCCTTTCTCCCTTAACGAGGCCACAGAGACCTCCCCTACAATCCTCTTCCAGAGGAAGTCACATCCCGTCCTGCCTCTGACCCTCCCTCGCTGTCCCAGGCCTGAGTGAAGCTCCTCAGCTTTCTGCTCTCTTCTGTTTACATTGGGAGACGAGCTTCTGCTGAGCTTAAGTGCAGTTCTGGCCCTTTTGTTTGTTTTTAAGTCAAGTTACAACTTTGCTCCTGGATTTATTACAACTTCCATTTATCTTCCTCGGCCCAGGGTCTCTGCACAGCTCCTTTCGAGCTTCCCTCCCCCGCTGAGGACAGCTATCAAGGGGCACGGGACAGGCAGCGGGAGGCACAGACTGAGGGCCAGAGGCTGGGGAGGAAGCAACAGGCGGCACTGGAGGAGGGGCTGCAGATCCTGGGGGTGGGGGGGACAGGCCAGGGGAGGCCAGCCACATGCCTCCTGCCCTTCTACGGCCTTAATAGGAAAGAAGAACCAGGCTGAAAGGTGAAGAAAGCCCAGGCCTTAGAGGAGGAGTAAAGGAAGAAAGAAAGGCTCTGGTTCGATAAAAAGGAGCCTGTGGCAGTTTCCAGCAGGGAGTCATTATGGTGCCTAACATCCCAAGAGGTCTAGATTGGACGTCTCTGCCAGGCTGGTCTGACAAGGGCTGTGGTCTCTGGGTGAGCAAATGCCCATGGAGGAATGCCCAGGACTGCAGGGCACCAGCACGACTCAGAGAGCGCCCTTCCTTCTCACAGGCCTCCCCGAGCCTCTGCAAACCCCATGGTGTCCATGAACTGCTGAGGAAGAGCAAACAGGTCCTAACTGGAACTCCCTGGGGAGAGAAAGAGAATCAAACAGAGCCATGAAAATTGGGAGCAGGAACTCCAACTGTGCTACTGCCTTGTCCTTCCAAGACAGAAAGTCGCAGGCACCTCTCAGGGATTCACAGGGACTGGGCAGCTATATGAGAGGTCCCAGGAGCTGGGGAAGAGCGACTACTGGGCTCTGAGGACCTGAAGATGTGACCTCAGAAGAGGCTCTGAACCCTACCTAGCCCCAGAGAGCCACTGTGGTCCTGGGGGGCTGCAGAGTCCCTAGCAGGCTGCAACTAAAGGGGTCACCTCTCATGGTCTCCCCTTAGCATCACAGTCCCAGGGTGTAAAACTCAGGCCTCGGGGTTTCAACCCAGGACCTCAAGAAATGGAGACAAGGAGTCTGGACAGAGCAGGCTGCACAATCCTAGGAGCGTCTTGGCTTCAAACTGCCGAACCACGGGGCTTTCCATAGCAGCCCCCCTGGCAAGAGTCTAGGCTTCATCCCAGTCCTGCTGGGTGGCCTCGTTCTCCCTAAGTCATCCACAAGCTCAGCCCCTCACCCAACCTCTCCCCTGCCTCAGAGCCTGGCCTGCAGGCCTCCCGTCTGTCCAACTGTCACTTGGCTCCCTCCAGACTTCTATGGTGTCCCCTGAAACCGCCAAGACTTCCACCACTGGCATCCCGTCTGCCTACAGCTTCCAGCCCTCACCCCTTCCTTCCTCTACCTCTCCCTATGACCCCTTAGGAGCTTTCCGGTGCATCTTCCCCAGCCTGACTCTGTGCCCTTGACCCCTTGTACCTCTGACTCTCCCCAGTGTCTCCAGAGGGAGCCCCCTAGACCAGCCGCTTCTTCCCTCTGCACCTGTAGCTGCCAGGCCCTGCCAACACCAGCTGCAGACACAGCAACCCAGCAGTCCCAGCTGTCCCTCTGGCCCCTGAGTCAGCTGGACACTATCCCTGAGGCCTTCACTTTCCTGAGGCCTACCCACCCTAACCCCACCTCTATTTTCTGTCCACATAACCTCTGACACCCCTCGCTGAGGAGGTCCAGCCTCTCCAAAATATCCTTTCCTGCCTCCTCTTGTCCACTTCATGGCTCATATGCTCACCCTTGCTCAGTGGAGAGGAGCAGATGTATCCACCCTTTGCAAATAAATAATTTACCCCTTGGAGAATGGCAGCTTATCTCTTTTGTCCCGCATTGCCACCCATCCTCCTTCCTGGATCAGAAGCTGTGTGGTAACATGAGCCCTCAGTGATATGAACACGTGTCCATGTTTGAGAAGCAGCGTTCCAGAGCGCAGCTGTCTCTGATGCTAAGATGGCTTCCCTTAACTTTCTCTCAGGTGCCATTCTTTTGTTCCCCTTATTACATGCTACTCAGCATCCTTTACACCTGTGTCTATTTCCTGTCTCCCCCCCTCCAGGACCTGGCCCTTCCTCACAAGGAGCCACCCCACTGTCACCTCTTCACAGTGGCTGGGCCTCCCTTCCAACACCTGAACCCCTTCCTTGGATTCTCCTGGTTCTTCTCGGCCAGGCTTCTGCTTTTCCCTCTGGCCAAGTGCTCTTTCCCTGCTTCTCTGCCCACCCAGCTCCTTGCCCCACAGTCCTTCTGTCTCATCCATGTGTCCCAAACCTCTCCCAGCTGAGACTCCCACATTTCTGCCTGCCTGCTGGCCGTCTCTACACAGACACCCTCCAGTTTCTGCACAAAACAAACTGAGCACCCGTCCAATCTCCATTTTCGAGGTTGTTTCTTTATGTATATTCACTCTAAAGTGTCCATCTCTCCTGTCTCTCCCTGCACACCTGATCTGTTTCTGGAACCCAAAAGAATCCTCTTCCTTACTGCTTTTGAGATCTCTCGCCACCTCCAGGATGTTATCTAAATGTGGGCCCTTCCCTTCCCTCGCCTGGACATTTTCCGCCAGACTCTCCTGTAGTCCACTTGTCCTTTGACACAGAACCCACAGTACTGAGCCCTTTTCCTTGCAGAAATTCATATGCACATCCTTCCTGGCCAGCAACAGGGACTTGCCTACCCTGCCAGCCCAGTCTTCACTGCAGCCAGTGTCACTCGGCAGTGAGGATCTACTATGTAAGATGTACCTGTGCTCTGATCATAGCCACCTAATTCCTGCTCACAAAGCTTAGCAATCTACACTCAGTTTTCTGGTCCCTCTTTTGGTTCACTTTTTTAATCTGGCAGAAACACCCTCTTTTTTGCTCTCAAATCCTCCTCCACTCTGCCTTAGAATACTTTTTTCCTCTTACAACTGCACCTGAACTCTGTGTGTGTGTGTGTGTGTGTGTGTGTGTGTGATATCCATGTTTGTGTAGCTCTGCAAGCCAAGGAACAATTCTTATATGTATCGGACATGTAGTTAGTAAACTGGTTGCTTTTGAACCAGGTCTGATTCTCTCATTTCACACATGATAAAACTGTAGCCAGAGCTGGACCCAGGTCAGAAGGAGAGGCAGCAGAGCAGAATCGCATCACAGCCTGGGTCTCCTGATTCCTGACAATACTCAGGCAAATAAGGAACCCCAAGCTCAGTTGCCCAAAGCCTGACTGCATGTGCCCTCCATGTTTGCATAAACTGCTCCTCCACTCTTCCTCCTACAAACTGGGTGGACTAGAGCCAGAACCGAGAGACCATAGATGAGTATCCGGGCCTCCTCCAAACCCACTCAAGGTCTTACCTCATCTAGTTTGCCACCACCACTTCCAGGTCTTCATTTAGAATCTGACAGCAAGTGCACGTAATCGAGTTTTCTGAATCTCTAGGGCAAGAGCTTCCTCTCTTCTTTCAGGAGTGGAGGTTACCACCTTATAAAGTCTGTAGTGGAAATGTCTCTTGCCTGTTCTTGAGATCTTCCCCCTATGCCTTCAACCCTGGCTACCCACCCTGTATCTCATGGCCTCTAGTTGGATGTCCGACAAAGTGGGAGATCTCCTCCTACCCACCTGCAGCATCGTCTTTTAGTGTAGAAGGATTTCTGAAGCGTGTTAATCCTTGTAGTTCCTGGCAGGACACAAAAACCTATCAACGAACTAATGTGTTTCGTAGAAGTTGAGCAGGGCACCAGCTGTCTGTGGGGCTGTCCACACTGGTAGCCACCCAAGCGCTCTCCTATGGGAATCTGGAGAAAGCTAAGCTTTGTCACTTGGGAAAGATTTACAGATCCCTGTGCCTGGGCACACACAGCACAGGATGCGCTCAGCTTTCCAGATTCAACCTGGGACATCCAGAGCCTAAGAAATCCACCTCTGTTTTGGGGTCTTCTTGCTTTCAATCCAGCTGTGGCTTTACCCACAATCCAGTGAAAGATTTCCTATTTTAATAACAAAGAATTTGTTTATTCAGTTTCATAAAAGCTGGTGAAAGGGTCATGCACAAGACTCAAATCCTTGCTATGAATTTCAAAGAACTGGACAAGTAAATAACATTGTCATTCTAACCCAAGGTGATGGAGATTACATTAGCTGCTGCAAGCAGCAGAGAAGGACATTTGGAAAATGTGCCACGTCGCACTCTATGCAGCTTGGAACAGCAAACCAGCCATTGCTCTCAAGTAGCCTGTGCTCTCTGTCAAGGGTGAGCTGGAGCAGGCTGCTCTGGGAAAGGCAGTCACAGCTGAGTGCAATCGCTTGCGTGGGAAGTCCAGCTGTCTCGATAGGGCCCAGGAGACAGACTTACGAAGAGAGAATTCCTGTGTTTGGGACTGGGCTTGAGAAGTCTCCTGTTTGTAACACTCAGAAGAGCAGAAAGAATTTCCAGCTGTCGGCATGGTGCAGGGAGCCATCCTGATTCTAACTGGAGCTGTTTTTGCGCTGCAGATTCTCCTGTCATCCTGGGCTGTCACCACAACAGACACCAGTCCAGCTGGTCCAGGGACCAGCTCTGGATCCACACGACACTTTACCTTACCAAAAGACAAACAGCAATGTTGTATGGTTCCACATACATAAGGAACCCAAGGAGGTCAAATTCATACAGCCAGGAAGTAGAATATTCATTGCTAGGGCTGAGGAGAGGAGAGGAGAATGGGGAGTCAGTGTTTCACGGTAACAGAGTTTGTTTTGCAAGATGAAAAAGCTCTGGAGGTGAGTGGATGCAGTTGCAGATCACTATGAAGGAACTGAATACTACAGAAATGTACACACAGAATAGTTGGAATGTGTATTATGTATATTTTACAATGTATATGTATTATGTATATTTTGTCATGAAAAAACAAAGAAAAGATGCTGTAATCTTTGGAGGGATTAGCCTCACATTAAATCTTTATTGATTATCAATAGTGGGGGACACATTCTTTTCCATCAGATCCTTATTTTTCTTTATTGAGATGTAATTCACATACCATAAAATGTATTATTTTAAAGTATATAGTTCAGTGACTTTTAGAATTATAGGGACAAAGAAAAAACTTCCCTTTGTCCGCTGAGGGGTCACTGGAATGAACTGACAACAGACAGATTAAAGGAGAAAAAGACACGCAAATTTATTTAGCACATATGGAGGGAAATCACAGGAGTGTAAATACCCACCAACCCGGCAAGGTTCAGAGGGCCGGCTACTTGTCTTCACAAGCCAGAGGGACGTGGAGGAATGTAGGCAATTGTATTTGAGGAGAAGTAAATGGCTGTTGAGACGATGAATAGGTCATGAGAACAGTTCAGACATGATCTCTTTAGAATAATGAGTGAACCTGGGAAATAGATGATAGCTTATGACAAAGTCTGCCTAGGTACAGATACTCCTGTTTTCCTTCTCACACCATAAGTTTAGAGAGTGAAACCTCAGGAAGTGGACCAAAGGTTACTGTTTTTCCTTTTTGGCAGGTCTGGCTTTTGGAAAGATAAGGGAATACCAGTCAAGCCTCTTGTTGCATCAGCTGCTTTCCAAAGGCCTTGTCTGAAAATAATCAGCATGCCAGTGTGCCACAGTGTGAGGTGGAATTTCCCAGGCTCCTTAAGTATATTCACAAGGTGGTACAGCCATCATCACTATTTAATTTAAAGATATTTTCATTACCCTAGAAAAAAATCTATTAGCAATCACTCCCCATTCCTTCCTCCATCAGCCCCTGGCAACCACTACTCCACAGTCTGTCTATATGGCTCTGCTTATTTGACATTTCATACAAATGGGATTGTACAATATGTGATATTTTGTTCTGAATTCCTTCAATTTGCATAGCATTTTCAGATCCACCCATGTTCTAGCACATATCAGAATTCATGACACATAGCTGATAACATTCTGTGGGTCAAATACACCAGATTTTTTTATCTGCTCATCATAAGTGCATAGTTGGATTGTTTCACATTTTTAGTAATATTTTTCTGCTAAGAACATACTTAGCATATTTAGTGTGTGTGGACCTGTGTTTTCAATACCTGGTTACTTATCTATCTAGGAGTGGAATTGTGAATCACATGGTAACTCTCTGCTATATTTTATGAGGAATCACTAAACTTTTCCAAGTTTAAACATTTTAACTAGAAATATATGAGGGTTCCAAATGTTCCATTTTCTCAGAACACTTGCTATTGTCTTTTTTTTATTATGATAGCCTTCCCAGGGGGTGTGCTATCTCATTGTGATTTTAATTTTCAGTGACTGAAAATGTGCAGCTTTTCAAGGCTTGCACAGGGGCAATTGGAGACTGAGCTCAAGGCCTTGCATATGCTAAGCAAGCACTCCACCACCAAACTATATCCTCAGCCCTATTTGTATAACTTCTTTAGAGAAATGGCCATTCAAATCCTTCACCCATTTAAAAAAAAATTATGTTGTCTATCTTTTTATTGTTGCATTGTAAGAGTTACGTATATAGCCAGACGTGGTATGCATGCCTGTGATCCCAGCCTAAGGGAGGCTGAGGTAAGAGATCCCTGTGAGTTGAAGGCCAGCCTGAACTGCATAGTGAAACCTTGTCTCAAAAAGATAAAAAAAAAAAAAAAAAAAAGATTCACGTACATATTCTGCCTATAAGTCCTTTATCATCTCTCTGATTTGCAAATATTTTTCCCATTCCATTATTGAGTGTAGCCTGGCTACAATCCATTACATCCATGTTTCTTCTAAGAGTTTTATATTTTTAGTTGTTAAATTTTCTGTTATATTGATCCATTTTGAGAGTTTTCTGTTCTGGTACCAGGGACTGAATACAGTACTTTCACACTGAGCTACATCCCCAGCTCTTTGTTTGTTTTAATCTTTATTTTGAGACAAAGTCTCACTAAGTTGGCTAAATTGGCCAGGTTGGGAAGAAAGAAATGTACAATCCTCCTGTCTCAGACTGGAGCACTTGGATTACAGGTGTGTGTCACCATGCCCAACTGATTTCATTTTCTTTTTTCATGGCATGAGATCCAGGTCCAGTTTCATTCTTTTATCTGTTGATAACTGTAAGTTCTAATATCACTTGTTGAGAAGACTGTTTTATCCCTGTTAATTATGTCGGTAACCATGTTAAAAAAATAAAATGCTCTCTTTTTCTAACATAAGAATTTAAAACTTTAAATTCTGAAAGAAGCCAGACATAAAAGGCCACATAGTATTAAATTCTGCTTATATGAAACATCCAGAAATCACACAAATCCACTCACACAAATCCACTGAAAGAGAATATAGATTAATGGTCTCCAGGAAATAGACAGAAGATGAAATAGGTACTATAGTTAATAGATATTTTCTTTTGGAGGTGATGGAAATGTTCTGGAATTAGTGGTGACTGTTGCACAATATGGTAAATATAGCACTGAATTTCACACTCAAAAATGATATTTTCATTTTTTTCTTTTTTAAATTTTCATTCATTTCAAATAATTTTAAATTATCCTCATGTTTTCTTCTTTGACCCAGGGATTACTTAAAATATAATGTTTAGCTTCCAAATAGTTGAGTATTTTCCAAACATCTTTTTGTTTTTTACTTCTAACTTATTTTGTGAAGAGATTTCAAATTTTTAAAATATGCCTTAGTTCTTTTTTTTATGGCTCAAATTAAAATCCAATTTGGTGGGTGTTCCTCTGGAATTTGAAAAGAAATAGATGTTCTACTATTGTTGGGTGGAGTGTTCTGTAAATGTCAGTTAGGTCACACAGATTAGTGGTATTATTCAAATTTTCTATATTTTTACTGACTTACTACCTAACTTTTCTATTAGATTCTGAGAGTGTAGATTTGTCTATTTCATCTTTAAGTTCTGCCAATTTTTTTTATTTTTTATTTTTTGTACCAGGGATCCAACTCATGACCTCATGCTTGCCAGGCAGGCACTGGTGCTGCTGAGTTATATCCCAGCCCAGAACATAATGTTTTTATAAGCCTGCCTTTCTTTTGGATGGTACTTGGTACTAGCATTCATTGTATTTTTGATCATACATCATAAAGAAAAACTTGCAAAAGAGGAGTTCCAGAACTGCTTCAGAAAGTGGAAAGAACAATAAAATATGGGCATTCTAAGGAATTAATTAATTAAAGGAATTAATGCAATATATCTTCTAAACTTTTCAATTTGAACATTCATTGGGATTTCTAGGAAGATGGCCGAGCAGTAATCAACAGAGAAAACAGCCTTTCTGAGAGTCACAATCCAGGTGCTGGAATATAGCATTGTGAGGAAGACAAGAAGGAATGAAAAATTAAGTTTTTCACAGAAAATTTGGTGACACAGTGCCAAAGAACCAGGGACTAGGCCAAACAAGCAACAACTTCTCATTGCCAGCAAACTGAAGAGTTAAGATCTTCCAATAGACTCAAAACACCTGGAAGATAGCTCAAAGAAGTAATCATTACCTAAGGGTCCTAAATACTACCAATAAAGCAACCCACCATAAGCAACTTACAAGCATCACCCCAGGAATTAAAATTTAAAAAAGAGAGAAAAGAAAATGAGAAAACACTTAAGCAAAATGTAACCCCAGATATCCTGTTCACCAAAGGCAAATACAGAGGGCAATGAGGTGGGACAATCGGAAAGCCCCCCACCAGGTCTCTCTGAAGTGGAAACAACAAAGCAATTGAGTGAGGCTCTGTAAAAAATGAAATCAGAAGTAATCTCTCAGATAACTACAGAGATTACCAAAATACACACCATGCTTAGCAACACGAGGACACAAACAAACAAACAAAAAAATAGATGAGCTTTAGAAAATCATAAGAAAGAAAGGGAATCCATAAAGCAGATTCAAGCAAATATCTAGGAGAATAAAAACTCCACTGAGGAGAAGACAAGATGGCTGATCAGTGAGCAACAAAATACAAAGCCTCCCAGGAGAAACAACTCATTTGCCAGAATAAAACACCCTGGAGAGACCCAGACAGAGGGAGATGGATCCTTTTGACACAGGAAGAAATTAAAATGTAAAAAAAGCTCGTCAAATACTTCTGGACTACAACTGAAACAGCTAAAAATTATGGGACACAGTGTTTTCATTCGCAGCAACCCGCCAAGTTTGCAAAGGCCTGAATCTGTGCCGGCCGGCAGAGCCGCCCAAACTTGTTCCCACTGCCACTCACAGGAACCACAGCAGCGCTGAAGTCAGGGGTTGGAGAGCGGAGCCCAACAGAGAGTGGAGCTGGTGAAGGGACCTTCATTAATCCACAGTCAGTGCTGGGAATGAGACACCCCCACACACACAGAAAGGGCGCGACCAAATGGGCGACATGTTGGAATTGGGCAGGAGGAGCCTGAACTGGGAGTGACAGTAACTTCAGTTGGTTCCTCCCTCCCAAGAGCAGATTCAGGGGATTTGCTTGGACTGGGCCACGCCCCTTGCTGGGACCCAATGAGCCGTCCCAAATCAATTCCCTATGCTTAGCAAGTACTAACTGGGTGAAGGCACCTTAAGTTTGGCTGGCCTGGCGGGGAGGGGCAGGCAAATATAGCTGCTGCTTATACCTCAGTCAGTGATAAGAAGAGGCAGGAGAGGGTGGAGTTCCCTTGCCAGCATGCTTTGGAGGAAATGTGGCCAACAGAGGAGGGGGCTGGGACCTGCACTGTAACCCGTGTGGAGAAAGCCAGGGCCTTGACAGGAGAGAGAAGCAGGAGGAGGCCCCCAGCCCAGAACCCTGAGAGCCCTGATCTAAGAGAGGGAAAAACAAGGGAGACTGAGAGCGGCAAACCCACAACATCAGACATGGCTTCAATGGACATTAAGAGATATCTTCAGGACCTTGTAGACGAGCTCAAAACTGAAATATTAAATCAGGTAAAGCAAGATATGAGTAGAGTAGTAAAAGAAATGCTCTCAGGAAGCATCTCTCAGGAAGATACAGATGGATGAAGGGTGGAACACAAAAAAAGGAGAGAAACATTCAATAAAGAATATAAAGAAAATATAGAATACATGAAGCAGATTCAAAGAGACTACCAGGAAATTAAAAACTCCATTGAAAGCTGGAAAAATACCTTAAAAGAAACTAAGGATAGACTATCAAAACTTGAAGACAAGTTTGCAATGTGTGATCATGAAAGGAAAGATCTCGTAAAAACAACAAGGAAACAGGCAGTAACAACACAAAGGCTAGAAGATGACAAGAGAATCTACAATTTAAGAATAAGAAATGTGAATGAAGAAGCAGGAATACATACATGCAAATTACAAAGGCTATTCATGGAAATAATTAAGGAAAACTTCCCAAACGTGGGAAAAGAAAATGACATTCAGTTATGTGAGGCATACAGAACTCCAGCCACCTACAACCAAAACAGAGCTACACCCAGACATATAATAATCAAGATACCAGAAATTCAATATAAAAACAGAATATTAAAAGCCGTCAGAGAAAAGAAACAGATTACCTATAAAGGAAAGCCCATCAGAATCACGGCTGACTTCTCGACACAGACCATCAGATCAAGATGAGCTTGGAGTGAAGTCTTCCAAGCCCTGAAAGAAAATAACCTCCAGCCCAGATTGATGTACCCTGCAAAACTGTCACTAGAAATTAATGGAGAAACAAGATGCTTCCATGACAAAGAGGAACTGGGGGAGTTTGTGACCACCAATCCAACCCTACAGAGAATACTAAAGGACATCCTAGAGAGAGAGAAAAAAATACCAAGATTTTAGGAACAGTGGCAGAAAGGCCTTAATGAGTGGGGCAGGCAGTAGAATGAAAGAGATAACTAGACAAACAAAGGCAGAAAAATAGCATAGCAGAAATAAGGCAGAGAAGGGTAACTAGAATCACTAACATAGATGGTCTTGATACACTATATTGTTAATAGTGAACCAGGATTTAAAACCCACATTACTCACACTACTCTGCTTAGATGTATTATATTCTGTTCTAGTCATTCTACCTGTACTAGATTTGAGGGCACAGACAGTAATCCCAAAAATAACAGGATATAGTATGGTAATCATCCTTAATTTCCTATTAACTTAATCTAAAGCTCTGTAAAACCTACACCATGACTGATCGTAATCGAATTTGGTTTGTTGGATTGCTGTTTAGAATTTGGTAGATTTTATTCAAAGCTGTTATGATTGATAGTATCAAGTCTGAGAGTATAGGCAACTGCACTTAAGATGACAAGATCCACTAGAATATCCACTCTGGTTTGATTATTACCTGCCTTCGAAGTTTTATACTGTCTACAATGTTTTATCTTTACTAATATTGTTATTTACTGCTTTACTCAATTATACTGCTATATTCAATTATGCCTGATGATATAGACATTCTATTGAAGATAATAAGAAACAACACAATAATCATTGTAGATCACCTTGTACTGTGGTTTTATACAACTTTTTGGTTTCATGTTTTTATAGGAACTTGTTTCGTTTTGTCTTGCTAAGTTTTGTTTTTCCCTCTAATACAGAAAGGATAGAAATACATGTAGGGATTCATACATGCGTAGTTGTTTACACTCTCACTGTTTGACTATCTACTTTGTAAGCTTTAATTTTGTAACTTGAACAACTATTTCTAAGAGGACAATATGTAATTTATTAACTAGTGATTTCTTATTGTTTATCTTTTTTTTAGAATTGTGTATTATCTCTAACCTTTATATGTTTTTGTTTCCCTTTAAATTAAAAAAAAAACATTCCATTGAAAGTATTCAAAGCAGATTAAGCCAATTGTGAGGACAGGATCTCAGATATTGAAGATAGGCTTGCAGTTAGCAACCAAGAAAAAAAGATTTCTCAAAAATAGCAAGGGACCATAAAAAATCAATCCAGCAGCTGCTAGATGAGACAAAGGAGAATAATGTAAGATTAATCAGAGTCTATGAACAAGCAGATGATACCATAAATGACATTAAAATACTGTTCACAGACATGACAGAAAACTTTCCTGGTAGAGAAAAAGAATTTGATGTACAGATAAATGAGGCTTATAGAAAGAACTCCAATTAGCAATGGTCAAAAAAAAATCACATCCATGCATATCATAGTCAAGATTCCAGAAATTCAGCACAAGAATAGCTATTAGAGAAAAGAAACAAATCACCTATAAAGAAAAGCCCATCAGAATTATAGCTGATTTCTCAGCACAAACACTCAAGTCAAGGAGAGCTTGTAGTAAAGTAGTCCAAGTTCTAAAGGAAAACAACTTTCAACCCAGGTTGATATATCCCACAAAACTATCTTTCAGAATTGATGGAGAAATAAGATACTTCCTTCCATGACAAAGAACATCTGAAGAAATTTATGACCACCAAACCAGCATTCCAAAATGTTCTAAAAGACATTCTAGAAAGAGATAATAAGGACACAGCTCCATGAACCCCAACAGAAGGAATCCAACAGGGAAGGTATTAGAGTAAAGGAGGAAAAAATGGGAGAACCAACAACAGGAAAACAACATGACAAAGATAAGTCAATACATTTCAGTTATAAACATCGATGTTTCAATTCACCAGTCAAAAGACACAAATTGGCAGAATGGATCAAGAAACAAGACCCAACAATATGCTGCATACAAGAAACACATTTAATATAAAAAGAAATTCATAGACTGAAAGTTAGAGGATGGAAAACAATACTCTATGTGACAAGAACCCAGAAAAAAAGCATGGGTAGCTATTCTATTTGCAGACAAAGTGAACTTCAAACCAAGACTGATTAAGAGAAATAAAGAAGGTCAATACATCCTCATAAAGGGAACAATCCAAAAGGAAGAGATGACAATCATAAATATATGTGCAAAAAATATTAGTGCACCCAACAATATAAAACAATTACTAATGGACATGAAAAATCAAATAAGTACTAATACAGTTGTATTGGGAAACCTCAATATCCCACTGTCACAAAAACACAGATCAACTAAACAAAAAATCAATAATGAAGTATTAAACTAAATCAAACTCTTGAACAAATAGACTTAGTAGATGTCTATAGAGTGTTCCACCCCACAACATCAGAATATACATTCTTCTCAGCTACCCATGGGATGTTCTTCAAAGTAGACCATATACTGGCTCATAGAACATGCTTAAGTAAATGCAAAGGAATTGAAATTATCCCATGCATAATATCAGACTAAAAGAAATCACAAAGCTTCATAAACACATGGAAATTAAATAGCATCCTACTGAACAACCAATGGATCACAGATTAAATTAAAGAAGAAATTAGATAATTTTTACGGTTGAATGATAAAACCAGCACAACATACTGGAACTTGTGGGACACAATGAAAGCAGTCTTAAGAGGGAAATTTATAGCAGTAAATATCCATATCAGGAAAACAGAGCAAACACATATAAACAACTTAGTGTTGAACCTCAAGCTTCTAGAAAAAGAAGAGCAGCTCATACAAGGGAGGAAATTATAAAAATCAGAGCAGAAATTAACACACTGGAGACCAAAAAACAATAAAAGAATCAATGAATCAAAGAGTTGGTTCTTTGAAAAGTTAAATAAAATTGACGAATTCTTAGGCAACCTTATCAAAAAAGGAAAGAAAAGACTCGAATCCATGAAATTAGGAATGAAAAGGGTGAAATCACAACAGACCCTGCAGAAATCCAGAAAATCATCTATACTTACTTTGAAAATTTGTATTCTAATAAGTTGGAAAATACAGAAGAAATGGACAGATTCCTAGACACGTATGAATTACCAAAGTTTAATCAAGAACACATAAAAACCCTAAATAACCCAATATCAATAAATGCAATCAAAGATATAATTAAAAACCTATCAACAAAGAAAAGCACAGGCCCTGACAGATTCACTGCTAAATTCTACAAGAAATTTAGAGAAGACCTAACACCACTGCTTCTCAAATGAAATTGAAACGGAAGCAATACTCCCACATTCATTCCTGGAAACAAGCATTACCCTGATACCAAAACCAGAGAAGGACCCAACTAAGAAAGAGAACAGGCCTATTTCCCTAATGCACATTGATGCAAAAATTCTTAATAAGATACTGGCAAACAGATTGCAGCAAATTATCAAGAAGTTTATACTCCATGATCAAACAGGATTCATCCCAGTGATGCAGGGATGGTTCAACCTAAGTAAACCAATAAATGTAATACATCATATCAAAAGGGCCAAGGACAAAAATCACATGATCATCTCAATAGATACAAAAAAATCTTCTGACAAAGTCTAGTACCCATTCATGATAAAAGCCCTACAGAAAATTGGAATAGATAGTTTTTATCTCAATCTGATAAAAGCCATCTATGACAAATCAACAGCCAACATCATCCTAAATGGACAAAAATTGAAAAGTATCTCTCTAAAATCAGGAACAAGGATGTCCACTGTCTCCACTCTTATTCAACATAGTCTTGAAACTTTAGCTGGAGCAATTAGACCAGAAAAAGAAATAAAAGGAATAAAGACAAGAAAAAAAGAAGTTAAAGTATCATTATTTGCAGATGACATGATTCTCTACTTAGAAGATCCCAAAAACTCCACCAAAAGACTACTAGATGTAATAAGCAAATTCAGTAATGTAGCTGGTTACAATGTCAACACTCAAAAATCAATAGCCTTCCTGTACATGAATAATAATCTCACTGAGTGAGAAATTAGGAAAACAATACTTGTTATAATAGCTTCCCAAAAAATGAAATACCTAGGAATCAATGTAACAAACGATGTAAAACACCTCTACATTGAAAATTATAGTACTTTGAAAAAGGAGATGGAAGAGGATATTAGAAAATGGAAAGATATCCCATGCTCTTGGGGAAGACGAACAAATATAGTGAAAATGGCCTTACTTCCAAAACTCATGTACAGATTCAATGTAATCCCAATCAAAATTCCAAAGACCTATCTCAAAGAATTAAAGAAAAAAATCCTAAAATTCATCTAGAACCAGAAGAAACCTAGAATAGCAAAGGCAATCCTGGACAACAAGTATAAAATAGGGAGCATCACAATCCCTGACTTGAAATTATACTATAAAGCTACTGTGACTTTAAAAAAAAAAAAAAACCCAGACCCAAAGATCAGTAGAACAGATTACAAGATGCAGAAACAACTCCAGACACACTAAGTCACCTATTCTTTGACAAAGGTGCCAAACACATTCACTGGAAGAAAACCTCTTTAATAAATTGTGCTGGAAAAATTGGCTCTACACATGCTGAAGATTAAAACTGGGCCCAAATCTTTCTCCATGTACCAAGCTAAAATCAGAATAGATCAAAGATCTTAATATTAAAACAGAAGCATTAAATCTGCTGGAAGATAGAGTAGGTAAAACTCTGGAAGATATTGGTATAGGGAAAGACTTTATGAATAAAACCCTGATCCTACAGAAACAATCACAAAGAATCAACAACTGGGATCTCCCCCTACTGAAAAGCTTTTACATAGCAAGAGAAATCACCAACAGAGTGAAGAAACAACCCACAATGTGGGTTGGAAATTGAAGGCCAGCCTGGGCTACATGGGAGAGTTCAAGGCCTGCCTGGACTAATTCATGAGACCCTATGTCAAAAAAAAAAAAAGTATTGAGTTTTTATCTGATAGGCCATTAGTTACTTATGGATAATTATTCCTTTAAGGGTTGGTTTACACTTTGTCAGAAGGAGCCTAAAGTTTCTCTTTCTTTTTTTTAATACCCCAAAGGTAGTTTAGTCCTTGGGTACTTGGACGTGACTTCCACTGGATCTCTCCTAAATGACCTGGCTGATCAAGCTGGTTGGTAGGTATTCACTTCATAGTCTCATGGCAACTTCCTGGATTGTTCGGTTCATACCTACTGGCCGCCTAAGGAAGCTTCACTCTGTGTGTGTTTTAGGATTAAGCACGCATTCATTGGGCCTTCGTGGAGCCTTTTCTATGTAGCCTTGCCTTTTCTAGAACACTGTCCCGTAGCTCCCATCTAAAATCTTTCAGATGTTTATTTCTGTCTTTCAAATCAGCATGACCTCTGTGCTCTGCTTGACATTACTTTCCTGTTGGGAAGTCCAAACTGTGCCTCCAATCAGAAACTGGGGCGATCAGAGGACTCACCTCATTTGTTTCCTTTATCTGAGAGATTACAGTCCTGCCTAGCCTGTTGTGCAATATCTGAAGCCATCAGTACATTACGTTGTTCTCTTTTCCAGTTGTTTACAATGAGAGGATAAATCTTGATCCTGCTGCTTTGTCACGGCCAACAGCAGGACTCTTCAGAATCGATTTTGATAGAGAAGTGGCGGCCAAGAGAAGGCCCATAAACTAAGCACTGATGACCCGGTTAGGGTGGTGGGCAGAGCAGAGGGCCTCACAGTCTAGGGAAGTAGCAGAAATATCACCTGCAAGCCACACGGCAACGGGTATTTCAATGGAGAAAAAAGTAAAAAGGCTGGAAATTATTAAAAGCAAATATCAAGCCAGCAGAAGAGCTCTGGAGCACTGAAAAAAAAAAAAATGAAAAATCTCATCTGTGCTTCTAGGTGAGTATTTTCCATCTGCTTTTCCAGACTCACTCACCACCCATTAGCCCGTCCTGTGCCCCCAGGAACTGAGCTGTCGATGTTGCATTAATGAGGCATCTTTGACCTCTGGTTTCTAGTTGTGCTCAGGCAAGGCGCGATACACACAGGAAATTGGAAAGCAGAAGGATTGTTTATTCCCCCCATTTTTTTTCCTGCTAAATCATGACCCTTCAGACTTAGGAATGACAATGTCTCCTTTATTTTACAAAACCTAGAGTACTGCGTCTTCCTCTATGAGCTCCCCCAAACCCTGCTTTATTAAGTTCTCCTTTGTCTTTTTCCTATCAGAATGCTGATACTATAAGGTTACTGAAGGTGTCCTTAAATGTGAACTATCTACGTCCCACTAACTGTAAGGCCTTAGGCAGATCCCAGCACCGACCCCAGACTCAGTTTCCCTTTGGCCTGCCCCTAACACAAGTTCTTAGAAATGAGAAGCTCGAACTCAGGAGACTGCACTATAACAATAGATTGGGCTGCACTGTAGCAGTAGAAGTACCCTCTTTGGTCTCTTACCATTGTTTAGTCTTTTACTCCTATCCTGGAAGTTGTGGTTTGGCTACTCTGCTTCATAGGATACTCTAAATCCTTCCTCCAGAGTTTAGCAACAGAAGACAACTGGTGAGGGCTTAGAGAGTGGGAGGCAAAAAGAAATCCTTCCCATGCTGGCTACCATCCCTCGGGGACCATCATCAAGGTCAAGTTCACATAAGCAGCAAAGGTTTCAGCCATGGTCAGTAAGGCTCAGCACACAAGGAATTCTTTTCCCACCTGACTTGTGCTTCCTGGAGAAGACTTATTTTTAAACTTTCATTCATTCATTTATTTTTGAGGTGAGGTCTTGCTATTTTCCAGACTGGTCTCAGACTCCTGGATTCAAGTGGTCTTCTTGCCTCAGTTTCCCAAGAAGCTGAGGCTTCAGGCAACGTCATTATGCCTGGTTATTATTTTTTAATTTTTTGATCAAAAACACAGATCAACAGCACTAGTAAAGTAAGAACTTTAATAAAGAGTGAAGTTTTTGAAAGTTAGTCTTATTAAAGTCTAGTTTTGAGGAAAGAAAGCAAGATGGTCAGAGCTGAGAAGTACTATTACCTCTTTAGGCTGAAGCAGATTTAGAAGTGGAAGCCAGAGAGACAGTGGAAAAAATCCACAAAGGGAGGAACCAGAGGGTTCACAACAGTCTATCCGGAAAGACTCATAAGACCATAGGCAGATATGGACCACTCAGGCATGCATGCCCAGACCCTGTCCTGAGAAAGGGAGGATGAGATGGTCTCCCACCCTCTGTGAAAACCCATAAACTGCTCACCTTCCTGGGGAGGAGCATTTCTGCATGCTGCACCTTGGTGTCTTCGAAATCAAAGCAGCCCTGTGGAGGCTTATGACCGAGGCAAGCCATTCACCCTCCAGGGCTGATGGTTATTCCTGGAAGTTCACTTGACCCACGCCCCACATATAATATTCCTTCCCCTTGCCCACTGCAGGCCTCCATGCCAAGCCTCCAAAGACGCTTTCCTGGGTCCTTCCTGCCCTCTCTCTTGACCTCATAACTCCTGAGATTTTGAATGAAGCTGATGCTTTTCTGGCAATCAGACCTCCTTTCCTGTCTCTTGCATCAGCTTGAACACCATATTTCCTCCTTTTTAGAAGAAAGGCCAGTATTTCTGTTATTGTTGACATTAAGCAACCCGGACTTATCTGAGAACACATCCACATGGTGCTTGCACTGAATTTACCAGTTCAGGGATTTCCCCAGTGAGTCAGTAGGTCCCTGAGATGGAGGGACCTAAGAAGGACACCCTGTCTCCAGCCTCTGCTTGACCCCCTTCTGACCTGTCTCACCATGGGGAACCCTCATGACCTGACTCACTGTGTCCCTCTGGTTTCCGATGAGGCCCCCTCATGAAAGAAGAGGCTTGCTCACCTCTGAGCTGGCTGCTTATGTTTTTGGTTCAAGACTTACAGGGTGTAGCCCTTTGACCCCTAACCTTTGACCCTGACTCCTATGAACTATTCCCTCAGAGTCTTCCCTGGGAAAAAGCCTGTACTTAACATTTTTTACTGAAGGGCTAGAAGAGACAATCCCCGCAATGATTTGTGATTGTGAAAGTAATCAATACCCCAAATCCCTAAGTAGGAGTGACTGAAAGATTTAAGGCTCTTTAACTCTTTCTACTCTCAAAGGAATCTACAGTTTATTTTCCCTGTCCCTTCTAACCATGTTTCAGGTCCTCGCCTGTCTATCCACAGCTTGAATACACTTGGATGGGAGTTGGAAAAAGCAGACACAAGGTCCTGCAGGTGAACAGGAATGATTCTGCAGAGTTTGGTTTGGTTTGGTTCATTTGCAGTATTGGGGGATTGAGCCTAGGCAGCTACATCCCCATTATTTTTGTTTTGTTTTTGTTTTTGTCTTTGAGACAGAGTCTTGTTAAATTGCCCCAACTGGGTTTGAACTTACAACCCTTCTGCCTCATCCTCCTGGAGTGTTGGGATGACAGGCACATACCTCCATACCCAACTCTGGAGTTTCTTAAAGGAAGAAATGGAAATGAAGAGCTGGCAGATATGGGGGATTGGAAACTTTTTCTCAAAATGTAAACACGCTGTGTTTCACCCAGATAACATGTTTATTTAGGATTACTTTAGGAGATTGGAGGGGAAGGGGGACAAGGCCCTCTCAGCCACACTTTGCCATCAACTTTGTAGCTGGCTGCCCCTGCCTAAAATGGTTAGACCCTCGATGCTTTTATGGTTCACTTACTATTTTTTACCTTCCCGTTTTACTCAATCAATCCCCATTGTTGTTTTTTATTTTTTGTCTCATTCATTTATCACTCCATCCACTCATCCATCCGCTCATCCATTCAAGATGGTAGTTCCGTCTCAGTGGGAACCCAAAGCCCCTTGCCAGCAAGAACTGCTTTCATGCTGGCCTGCTGGGTCGTCCCACGTTGGCTTCATGTCCTAAAATGAAGCATGGGCCTGGGGATTTAGCTCAGCGGTATAAGCGCCTGCCTACAAGTGCAAGGTCGTGAGTTCAATCCCCAGCACCAAAAAAATAAATAAATAAAATAAAATATAAAAATAAAAAAATAAAACGATGCATGAGGCTGCTGATGGTGTCACTGTCCTTCTCCACTACCACTTGTCTTCTCTTGTCATTCCTTCATTCCTTTCTCTTAGGCCCCTATTCTTTTCTCTCCCCTTTCCTGGATTATAGGCTTATGCAGAGTGGCTACCGTGCATAGTTTCCAGCCATTTAGAATTACAAGGGCAGCTGAATCCAATCCCAGAGGAACCAACAGCTCTCCACTCATGGAGCCCACATCACTTCCTGGGACAGAGCTAAGATGATCTTTCTCCACACTGGCTACCAGGGCCTGGGTTAAGACCTCACTGGGACCCTAAGGGCATCAAACCCGCAACCCTCATCTGGTTATAGTTCATCCTATGAGAGAAACAAATAAGGTCCCCCAAAAAAGTTGTTTCTTAAATGAATGAATGAATGAATGAATGGATGAAGGTAGAAATGAACAAATATCTCTATACTTCCTGAAAGCCCTTGTCTATAGGATTTGATGGGTCTAGCAATGTATCTATTTACAAAATATGTAACTAAAATTGATGCTTAGGTCTAAGTATGTTGTAGACTGTCTGTGAGCTGTTTCTTTGGTTTTAGAGGTGCTTTTGCTGGGTCACAACTGAGGAAGATGATCCAGCAGGGAGTCTTCTAGACTTTACCACCCCAAACCCCAAGACTGTACTACAAAGAGCTCTGTAAATGGAACCATCAAAGTAGAGATGCCAAGCCCAGACAGGAGACTGGATTTAGATCTGAAAGCAGAGATGAGTCTCTGTGCCCAGATGTCCTAACCACAGGCCAAAGCTCCAGAAGGAATGAGAGGAGAGTAGCACCATGGACTTCCCCTCTTTCTCAGGAGAGAGTGACAGGTTCTTGGAAATTCAAGTAAAGCATCCAAATGAACAAATCCAGGTTTCTGAGCAGGATTATGGACAGACTGGCCAGCTGTTCCACCCCCAGGAGCCTAAACTTCAGAAAGTGAGCTTTCTTTCCCAGGAAAAGTAAGCCCTGCTGTACATTATCACAAACTCTCCCAGACCTCAATGCATTCCCACCCTAAGGTGTCACACTTGGGCCTCCAAGAACCTATTATGTACAGGGACAAGGATCCCCTTCCTCTTCTCTCTTTAACAGGCACTTTTCCAACTTGAGTAACACTGGGTGGAGGCATACCATGTACAGTTGTGCAGGCTGTTCACTGCACAAAGCCAACTCACCTGGTAAGCAAATGGGTAAACAAACAGCCTGCACTGTTAGCCAAGCTGTGCCCAGGTGTGGTTGCATCAACAGAGAAGCGATGCCCTTTCAAGGTTTGTACATAGGCACCACATGGGAGAGTAGTGACCCTGGGTGGAGAGCCCAAAGAATTACATCTGGGGAGGCAAAAAACGCAATCACTCCCCTGCTACTGCCTAAATATTCTAACCAGGTGTGCTGCACTGATCAGATATTCAAATAAGGCAGACTTCTTAGAAGGTAATAGAATATGATGGATAAACCAGTCAGACCAGTAGAGCTTAATGCCTTATTTTTCTGTGTCCTGAGTTTGGATGACAGTGAAAATCCATCTCCTGAGATGTGCTGAGGAAGGATCCAATGTCTTCTTTCTGTTAAAGTACTTTAAGGAAAGCGAAGATTTACTTTGACCCTTTCGTGTTGGAAACGCCAGGGGTTTGGAACCCCGCCCAGACTCATTGCCTGTGTCACTTACTTTGAGCTTGTTAGTCAGGAAGTGGGCCCCTGAAAGATGAGGTAAAGTGGACATTTTCTTGAGAAAACGACCCTCCCCAGAGAGGCCCTGGCATCTCGGCAGAGAACACGTTCTGTGCCGGAATGAGTAACTCTCAGTGCTGTCTGCATGGCGCTGTGATGTGGATCTGATTCTGCCTCGTGCTGATGGCTTGCAGCAGAGTGCTGACACTGGGGGACACTGAGCAAAGGCAGTGCAAACCTCAAGTTGGGGCAGCTGCCCCTTCAGGAAATGCATGCCCAGCATGTCCCTGGGCGTCCCTGCTCCTGCCCAGTCCTCCTTAAGGTCAAGAAGAAGCTTTGGCTCTGGGGAAGTCACAGGGAGTTCGGGAGCAGGGCCTGCACATCACAGTTCTCCGGATGCGGCTGGGGACTCCGCAGGCCAGAGTCTGGAATGGGGGTCAAGATGAAACGGAAATGCTTTCTGGGGCTCTGGGGACCCCCAGCCTCATCCCCTGCCCTCCCAACCAAAAGTCTGCCTTCTGCTCCAGCCAATTACCCATGAGTGGCCAGCGGGAAGCCCAAACTCACTGCAAGTTCAGGACAAGGAGCTGAGGCTTGGGGCTGTGTGAACTCCTAGCCTGAAGGAGCAGCCCTGGGTGGGGATGTGGCACGCTGGCTCAGAGGATCAGCCCGGGCCTGGTGACTCCTGCCAGTCTCCTCAGGAAATAAGACTTTTAGAACTGCTTCAGAAAGTGGCAGGAATGGTGGGGTAAGTGAGGTCAGAGTGCGGGGAAGAGGGCATGGCAATGTCGTCTACTGTAATACATTTTTTAAATTTAAATACTCACCATATTTGTCGATCACACTGCACACACCCTAAGTGAAGTACTATTATTACTGATAAGACCACACAGAGCAAGAGAGTTTAATAACCTATCTAAGGTCACAAAGCCAATTGGTGGTGGAGCTAGGACTCAAACCCAGACTGTGCAGCTCCAATGCCCACACCTCATAATATTTCTAGATCTCTAGTGATGTCAGCAGGCAAAGTCAGAAGTAATGTGGAGAGAAGACCATAGCTCCCTCACCCCACTTTCACCCCACCTGCCCTCTAGTGAGGTATGTATCAGATTCCAAGTGTTTTTACCTAAGAGCAGGGACTGGGCCTTCTTCCTGACTGTGTCCCCACAGCCTTAAGACAGGTTGGGCTCACAGAAGAATGCTGATTGAAGAATTGAGGGATTCCTCCTGCACCCCTATCAACACTCTGAGTGTGCACTGAGCACACAGGGCTCCTAAGAGGCACCAAGGTCTATCTGAGTGGACCTGGCTCTCTACTTTTCTGTCAAGGATGGCCTAAGCACACATTTCCATCCAAGGACAGTGGAGGGATGACAGGGACACACAAATGTGACTTTGTGGGTTGAGCTCCTGGCTGGTCCTAGGAGCTCTATGGGTGGTTCCTGGGGCTAACACCTGTGTGGGGGTCTTCTCCTTCCCTTCAGGTTCCTGGGGATGCCTCTAGGAGCAAATTGGAACAGGCCCCTTGGGCCTGGTCATCTTCCCTGAGTGGTCATAGTATGAGTGAGGTTCAGACTCCTCCACGGTGTGGCTAGCAACTGGATAGGCCTAAGCAGCAACCATCCAACTGCTAAGAGCAAGTATGCAACACTACAGACAAGAAGCCAAGTCACTTACCCACCTTGAGGTGCTCTTCTGGCTGTTATTCCCCATAGTGGCCCATTAGAAAAGTTTGACAAATCTGTTGGAGCTGAAGAGTGAATAAATAGAAGGCAGGCCCTCCCCTGCAGACATCTACCTTTGGGTGCAGACTAATGTACTCAGCAATAAGTGACCACACAAGGTTTGTATGGGGCCATGTGACAGTCAGGGATCCTAAATGAGGATGGATGGTGTTGGGGAGGTGGGGCAGAAAGGCTGAGAAAGAGTTGAGTTCTCCAAAGTGGCTGAGACCTCAGAAGATACTCTTGGCACCATTATGACTGTCTTAATAACTTTTCTAATTGCCGAAACAAAATAGCCAACACTCAAAGTTAAAGGAGGAAAGGTTTATTTAGCTCACAGTTTGTAGAGGTTTCAGTCCATAGTTGGCTGGCTCCATGGAAGGGTGGCATGGCAAAGGGGCATTGCAGAAGAGAATGGTAAGCAGAAGGCAGCAAACTACTAGCAACAATAGCAGCTTCTTTCCGCCCCTTTTACATTCTACCTAGGTTACCTGGCTTAGGGCAGGTGCCAACCCAATCAGGGGACTAAATTAGTAATCACACACTCTTAATCCTGTATCCTTAATCCTAGTATTTCACCATGAATCAATCCCAGCATCACACACTCTAGATCCAACCACCTCTGAAAAGCCCTACCTGTGACCATAACCACATGGAGGTTTGGGGGGATATCTAGACACAAGCTGTAACAATGACTATTACATCAGTCACACCTTCAACAGGGCCCAATTAGCCAATTCTCTCTCAGGAGTTCTTGTTATTCCAGTCAAATGGTAGGCTAGAGCTGGAGTCATTGAAGATTCCACAACTTGACCATCCAAAAGAGAGTGGCAGTGGTCCAGAGGCTGGCTGGGAGCTCAGCAAAGGGTCTTGACTGCAGTACTGTAGTTCTGGCCTCTCTCTGTGTTTGGACTTCTCTTAGGGCAGTAGCTAGTTCCAGAGTGAGTGTCCCAGGAGCAAAGGCTCTTAGAGACCCGGGCAGAACCAATCCTTGGAACCAAGGCTTAGAAGTCCCAGGATGTCATCCTCTCTGTATTCTCTTGGTCAAAAAAGTAACCATGGCTAGCATTAGGTAGAATTAATCCAATTTTATGTGGATGTACATGCATGAGATCAAAGAAGGGAATATAATAGATATATTTTGCTGTTATTGTAGATTCAAGAAGTGAGTAGCACTCATAACTGAGGAGGTAAGAGACAGAGGGCTGAATCGTGGAGAGTATCTACCACAACTTATATACTATGACTTTACAGAGCTACAAAGAAGACAGAAAAAGAGTGAGAGGAAGAGATTGGGGAGGGAGGGGGCAGGAACTGAGCTGAACTGTGGTAAGGACTAGGAAAACCAAGAAGAAAAACTTTTTCCTTTAGCCCAGAAGAAGGCAGTTTCCAGAGTCCTACCCAGTGTTCCTTACCTCACACCCCAACATACATTCTTAGACTATGTCTTAAGCCCAGAATACTAGGACCAGAATGTGGGAGAGAGTTGAAAAAACCACTTACATCATCCTAACTAGCCAGCCTAGATTTAAGAATAAGTTTGCTACATGACTATTACTACAAAATTGTTTACCTGCCTTTGCTGCAGCACTGGCATTTAAGGGACAAGATCTGGTGTAACTGATATCCCAGCAGCAGTTGTCCTGGAGACCTGAAGGTCAAGGATGGTACAGGAGTTTCTTGCCAAGATATTCCACATAAAATCCCTTTGCCAGGTCTTATGGGTAAGGCACATGCTTAACATGCCCAAGGCCCTAGGTTTAAGCCCCAGTAACAAGAAAAAAAAAAAATCTCTTCATTTGCCAGTGACTACCACCTTGTAATGGAGTTATGAAGGAAAAAGAAAGAGCCATAAATTCCTCAGATGTGTGTACACAGGAAGACAGGGTGGACTAATGCAGAATCCTAGCCTGCAAGTCAGGAGATGCCTCTTTTATCCCTTCCACCCCCTTGACTTGCTTGAACGAGCTGAGCATCTAACCAGGCTGAACCTGCATCCTGGAGCCTGCTTCAGAAGACTCAGGAATTATCTGGTTGTTTGAGACCACCTTCCCCATGCATCTGGATAATGCAAGCACGAGCACTCACTTCACACACTGAAGTTGGCTCCCCAGCTTCTGCCTGTCACTTCCTCATTTCATGGGTTGGGGGGCAAATCTTGTAAGTATAAGGCAGAATGAAGTACTCTGCACATCACATCCCCAAGATCTGGTCTACTTAAGAGACCTCTTCAATCTCCTTCCCCCAGCACAACAAAATGTATTTATTACTTACACTGTATTATCTCTTGCTCTCATGAGTGCGCATCCATAAAAAAAACTGGATTAATTCTATCTCTTGGTTCACGACACGATCCCTGTACCACAAACAACTTCACTTGTATCTAAGTCATTCGGTTATTTTTAAAAAATAAATAAATGCCATCCAGCTCACAACCCAAAACAAAAGCCAAGACTTAGACAACAAACCAACATATCTTCCAAATCCCAACTGGTAATAAGCAGGAAAAGGAAGGGCCGGTCACCCAGCATAAACAAGACAGAAGAGGCTCATTCCTTCAAATAGGTTTCATTTCTTGCGTCCAAAGAAGGCGTCTTTTCCAAAAGACTTGGTTTTTACACGGCCCAGGCGTCCTATTATTCCCAGTCATTTAAAACCTGGATTCCCAATTGGTATATCATTTTATTTTAATGATCTATGCTTCCTGTAGAAACATGGAAAATGACTAGTTCTTTTTTCAATTAAACACGTCGTGGCCAGTAGACTAAACCAGGTTCTATTTCAGCGCGCAGCGGGGAGCAGGCGGGGAAGGGTTAACGCTGGCCTCGCGCCCTGGGTGCAAACGTTTGGGAACCCGCGCGGGAGCGCGCGCCGCGCCGAGCCGTGTGCGCAGGACTAGGGGGTGGGCAGCGCCTCTCCGCTCCTGGCCGCCCCTCAGCACAAAGACCCACTTTGTTCTCTCGGCTCTGTTTTAAATATCTGACGAATATTGCCCCATCCTTGCGCCAAATCCCCCGGCCTGGCTGCAGGCCCGGTACAAGGGCGCATTGTGGGGCTGAGCGAGCAGCGCAGGGAGCTGGGGACGACCGGCCGGAGGGGGTGCTCGAGTTGCACTGAGTTGACTCAGCCTTTGGGGTCGCCTGATGGCGGGGAGGTGTCAGTCCTGAGCATGGAGGTGGTGGTGACGAGTCTGCGTTCTTTTTCAACCGCCAGCAGTGAGAACGGGGAAGCAGGGGCCTTGCACTGAGCAGAGCCGCTTCCCAGGCAGGCCTGACCGCGGAGCTGAGGCCTGAGCCCCAGCCTGGCCTCCAGTGGGCAGTGGCGGTGCGGGGGGCCGTGAACCCGCGAACCAGACGCTTTGCTTCTTATCAGCCCGTCGCTGTACATATTGAGAAAGTGCCGCGCGCTCAGACACTTTGAAAAGCGTGGCATTCCAGCGCAAACCAACCCGAACGGGGCGGAGCGCGACACTCCAGCCTGCTCCCAAGTTCAGGGCCTGAGACGCGCGCGCAGGAAAGGCGTCACCCGACTGCAGCTGCCACAGCTGCGAGGCCGAGTGGCGGCCCACTACGTTTTAGGAATGGACCCCCGGGAAAAATCACACCTTCCATGGTACGGACCCTCCCTCCAGAAAGGGAGCTAGCAGATGATTGAGGTGTAGTTCGAACAAAAGTAGGCTTTCAACTGGCAGGGGAGCCGCTGCGCCCGCCTCTCCCAGGCTGTGTCTTGCTGGCAACCTCAATGGGCCACAGGTAGTTTTCCTTCCCAGCCCAGGGGTTTGGTTTCCTGCGGCTGCAGAGGAGTTCATGCATTGTCTCCCGGGAGGCTTGCAAATAGGAATCCCAAATCCCACCGCTCTTCCTCAGTTCTCTTCTTTAAAGGTAGAGAACAGACTGCCTTTCAGACTCGGTCTTGGAAACTCAAAGCAAAACAAAATGTGGGCCTTAGCAACTCTGAAAAATGTGCTTGATCTTAAATTTAATTAAAAGGAGGTTTTTCATATCCTGTCTGGTGAACAAACCCTGCGTACTCCTCAGCATCCTGAAGGGAACTTACCACCCTTCAACCCCTGTAGGTGAGAGGGGAGGAATCATCAGGCTGGGAGGATCTGATTCAGAAGCAAATGGCTTTGTAGCTTCCTTGTGCCTGTTCTAGGCCTGAATGGGAGCCCCAAATTCTTCCCTCTATTATAAATCGCCAAGTCGAACTTATATTTTGCAGCTGCAAAGAGTATAGGTATCTCCTAAGATAATTTAAATCATACACTTTTTCACACTTCAAATATCATAATGTTCTGTCAACATTAATACCTTGAGTATTAGAGCTGATAGGTCAGAGATCAATGCTCTAGTTTTGCAAATGAGGGAACTTGTCCAGAGTCACTTAGAAAGCCCAGTCCAGGCCACCCTGGAGGCCTAGACTCTTAGACCCACGATCCACCTATCTGTCAGTTTCCATCTCTGCCAACATGCTGGTTAATCATGGAGTAGAATACTTCCTCACATGACTTTTCCCACATATGTTTTAATGAAAGGCTCTTGGCATTGAGGTGGCCTTGAGGAAGGGGTCTTTGCTCAGTTTGTCCCCTAGAACTGCTGAATGTGACATCCACACTCCCTACAGGCTTAGAGATGTGAGTCACATGCTGCTGCCAGGGTTGCTAAGAGGCAGAAAGCTCCTGGGAATCTGTTTCTAGGCACTCTTGGGCCTCTTGAGGAATTTCTTCAAGCAATAGTAAGTGTCCTTTCACCACTCTTTTGGCTGTAAGCCCCCTATCTCTGGAGATGATAACAGCCTCCCTCCTTTCCTCCTGCAGCAGATCAACCTGGATAAAGACTACACTGTCCAGGGCAGTGCTGCCTAGAACTTGACCCTCCCCCCTTGATGTATGCACAGACTCCTCAGCTGTGAATCCTACAGAAACCCTCACCCTTCATGCACCTCCAGATTCAGGGATGCTGGGAAGTTCATGATAATGCCTGCAATGCAGCACACAGCTTGGAGAGCAGGCTCAGGCCCACCCTCAGCTAGCCTCAGGGAGCGTGCTCCTTCTGGATGATCTGTAACCAATACCTCTTCCATCGGTGTGCTCTTCTATTTCACACTTTTTACCTTGATCTATGTATGACAGCACCCCCCTCTCGATCTAGGCCAAACCCCGGTTTCAAGCTCCCCCAGTTTGGTGAATAAAACAGAACATCCAGCTGTCAGAAGATCACACAGTCTGCTGGACAATGGTTCCATGTCAGCACTGTCATCTTTTGACTGTCGGGTAGTGTTTATGCAAGTATTTGAATACTTTCTTACATTTTGACCTTATTATTTAATAAGAATGAGTGGAAATGGAAAAATGAAGTGCTGATGCTACTGATAAGAAGGGCAGGTCTCTTAAGCCTAACAGAATGGAGATGAAGATGGAAATCATTAGGCGTGCCGAAAGTGGGGAATATTTAGCCTCAATCAAAGGGTCGTTGGATTTAAGCCAGACAATTGTGTGTTCAATTGTGAGAGAAAGAATACACTTAGAAAGCATATGTGAAATTCAGGACATTTACGGTCAAAGATTTTGTCTGAGAGATGAGGATAATTAGACATTTACCATATTCCCTCAGTTTCAAAACTCCACTCATGTAGTAAGTTTTTGTGGGCCTAGTTGGGGAGATGCTATGAGACTGAAAGTCAAGAAAATTCTTTGGTAATACAGTTTGGCTTCCTGAGAAGCGAACCTTTCCTTCTAGCATGCAAGTGTACCGCTCACTTTTTGTGGGTTGGATGGTCAGGAGTGCAATAAGTACAAAGGGAGGGGACCCTGAGCCAGTCTGTGTGGGGCTCACCACAGCACCAAGGCCTGGGACGAGCCTTTCATGAATGTGCTACAAGGTATGTGCCTGCATCATGAAATTGTCACAGCCCCCTGCGCCCAACTTATAGAAAATCATGAGTCAAAAGCCAAGCATGATGGCACATACTTGAAATTCTAGCAATCTAGGAGGCTGAGATAGAAAGACTGCAGCTTCTGGTGCAGACTGGGAGCCTTGGCAAATTACAACCCGTTTCAAAATTAAAAATAATAATTTTTTTAAAAGGAGGGCTGGAGTTATAGATCAGTATGAAGCCCCTGAGTTCAGTCCCCAGTACCAAAAGGGGATTGGGGCAAAGAATAAGGCTGGGGATGTAGCTCAATGGTAGAGCACTTGCCTAGCGTGCTAGAAGCCCTCGGCTTGGGCCTCAATACCCAAACAAGGATATTGGGCACTGGCTTCTTGTAGCTATTGGGGTGGGGGCTGCTTTCCTTCCCAGCCGCCAACAGTAGTCCCTGGTTTTCTTAAGGCAGGAGGGGAGTGCTAGGGTCTCAGGAAGACCCCTTAGACACACACTGCTGAACTTTACCTTTGGACCTGTTCTTCCATTTGGCACTTCTTAGAAAGTTTTACTCTCCAGTAGCCAAACCATTTGTTTCTGAATCTCTTTCTTTGCCTCAAGGTCCTTTGTGGGGGCCTTCTTGTCTATTCTAGTATCTTTAGTCCCAGCTGCTACACTGCCCTTCACATCCCCTGGATAGTTCTTTAATAATACTTTTAGTAAATCTGCTGATTTTCCTTCAGTCGTGGGCTTCTTGCTGAATTCTTCTCGCACTCCTCAGCCAAACAACCCAGACAGTGCTCTCTGAGCCAGAGCGCTCATTTTGCAGGGAGGGCGGACCGCCAAGTGAGTACAGCCTGGGACCGTGAGGCCGTGTCTGAACAGTTGCTGCAGAAACACTCTGGCCTTTTCCAGGGTTGCCATCCAAACAGGATGCCCCTCCGGCTGTCCAGCTCCTGGGGATGGAGTGAGGAGCTCTTTTTTAGGGTGCTCAGCCTAACTGGTCATTGTCTCATGGCTCCACCAGGCCCGCCAGCCAGCAGTGAACAAGAATGGGTCAGAGCTCAGTTGCACCCCTCTAGTCACCAATGTTTCCTTGACTTAGTGCACCATACCCTGCCACCCTGGGCTTTGACTGTGAGACCAAACTGCCCAAAGCAGTTTGAGAGGAACCAGCTCAGAGGAGGCCCACCATTGGCCCACCGCCCACTCCAGGCTGCACAGGGGACCTGTGTGAGGACGCCCATGCCATGGTGTCCAGGCACAATGCTCTCAGCATATTAGCTCCACTTACCCTCCAGGCCCTGTGGACCCTTCAAGCTCCCTGGGGCTGTGCCCAGAGTCCACTTGATAGAAAGCTGATTCTTTTCCTGGGAGGCAAACAGCTCTGATCGGGACATGTCTGTCCAGGGTGGCTTGGCAGTGTTACAGTGCCAAAGCTCAGATGTGTCTTTCTTGTGCGATTTCCCAAAATCCAGGCAGGAAAACATGCCTTCCCACTGACTGGCCCTGGTTCCCCCACCAACATCTGCATTCCCCCAGCGATGTAGAAGAGGAGCCAGTAGCCGGCCTCCCTCCAGTGAGGACAAGGCTGTAATTCAGTGGGGCTCCAGTGACATCCTGACTGTGAGAGTGCAGCTGGGGCAGTCTATGAACAGTGCTCGAGTCCCAGGGGGAAGGCAGCCCTGTTCTCTAGCCCACAATCGCTTATTGTTCACTTTCTTGTTTTTCTCCAAATGTTTAGATGTGCTTAGAGCACAGAAAAGCCCAAAACCAAGGCCATCGGCCAGGGTGAGCCCAAGGCAGGGAAGCCTGGGCTGGAACTCGGTGGGGCCCCCACCCTTCCCCAGGTGTTCCCCCCCTCTCCTAAGATGTAAGAGCGCTGGGGTTAGGAGGGAGAGCGTAGCCTCTTCCTGGCCAGGACTGTGTGGACAGCAGCGGGTTTGGGTTGTTCCAGCAAGGGAGATGTGAGAACCCAGCTCTGGCTGCCTACTTGGCAGCCATCTGCAACTGCTCACGCTGCACTGGGGCTGTCTGCAATGTGGGCCAGAGAGCCCCACTCTCTGCTGACTGCTCATCACTAACCACAGCTGTTGAGGGCTAATGCGAAGAACTGAATGATGGGCAAGAACTGGGGTTCCAAGGCTCAACCTCGTGGGTTTAACTCCTGGCGTCTTCTCTCACTAACTGTGCAACCTTGGGCAAGTTACTGAGCCTCTCTGAGCCTGACTTTTCTCCTTGGTAAAATTACACCTACCACATAGAGCTAGCGCGGATCCCACAAGATCATCAAGCACGGCCATAAAGCGAGTCTTCAATCCCTGTGGGTTATTCTTCATGTGATTACGACCCATGATTAGTATCAGACCATCCCGAAGCTACCCCTCCTGCTCAGAGTGTCCCCTTTGCACCTAAACCAAATGACTTCCCCCACCTCTAGCTGTGGGTGGGAACAGCTGTGTGGAGAGCACCGCCCAGGAATGAAGGATGAAGGAAGTGCCTGGGATGTAGGGGAGGAGAGAAGTGCATGGGCCAGAGCCCAACTTCTCCACCCCCACCCCAGTTCCAGTCCCTTTCCCCAGCACTCGTATTACCAGCCCTCCGCTGCTCCTGGGATTCTCAACTCATGGGTGGCTCCTGGTCTCCAAGAGCACACAGGAACACCCCCCACACCGAGCCTGGGCGGGAAAGCGTCTCTCCACTGTACACACTCCTTGTGGCCACCACTGTCAGTTCACCTTTGGTGAAAGGGGGTCTGATTGATACAGGGTCTCTGGAAATTACTGGGTGGAGATCCAGTCCCAGTCAGGTCTGGGATGATGAGTACAATTTACAGTGTAGGGGCTTAAGGGCTCTAGTGTGGAGCGAGATGGACTGTGATAGAGGGGAGAGCCAGCAAAGGCCAGAGAGGTGAGCCAGGCTCTGAGTTCTAATCTTCTGTGCCTGCCAGGTGGGGCTTTGGGGTTTCTGCCTCCTCAAGAAATAGAACTATAATGATCCCCCTTCCAACTCATTAATCCTTCCAGGAATAAGAACCCGGGAGCCTCTGGGTGACAGGGCCATATGGTTTCCTTATCTCTCTTATCTCCCAGCACTCACCTTCCATTTGGAATGTTTATCCCAAGATAAGGATCAGATTCCACTTAGGGTGATTGAATGGGGGCCTCCCGCAATTTCAGATGAATGGCGATCTGATCCAATCATAGTTGAGCCAGACAAGGCTCTGCTAACGGATAGGACTCCTCCCACTCTCCCAGGCCCCCTCCCGCACACCCACCTCCTCCTTTCCCTAGAGCCTCCCCTCTCCCACCAGGTAGCTCTGGTCTACCTGCCTTCAGGAGGGGCTTCTGCAGAACATCTCTGCAGAATAGAAAGGAGTTGCTTCAATGTCTTAACAACCAGAGATCGAATACCAAGCCAGCAGTTTCCCATAAAAATGTAATACAAACACAAACTTCACATGCCATTTGGAGTTTTCTTGGTTTTTTGTTTTGTTTTGTTGTTTGTTTTTTGTTTTTTTGAGACAGGGTCTCTCTGTCTAGTTCTGGCTGGCATGAAACTCACTATATAACCCAGGCAGGCCTCAAACTCATGTCAGTCCTCTTGCCTCAGCCTCCTGAGTGCTGGGATTACAGATGTGCACTACAGCACCTGGCAAAATTTTCTAATAGCCATACTAAAAAGGTAAACATAAACAAGTGAAATTAACTGTTTTTTTTTTTTTTTTTTTTGAGAGTTTCACTATGCAGTTCAGGCTGGCCTTGAACTCAACTTTTTAGCCCGGGATGGCCTCAAATTCACAGCAATCCTCCTGCCTCAGCCTCCCAAGTGCTGAGATTACAGGCATGTGCCACTACGCCCAGCAAAATTAACTCTAAGAATATACTCTATTTGTAATTCATTATTATTTATGTCACATTTATTTACTTAATATAGTAATACATTTTCTTTAACCCCAAAATATCATTTCAACATGTAACCAATATAAAAATGATTTGGGAGATATTTCACACTTGTTTTTTATACTTAATCTTCAAAATCTGGAGCGTACAATATAGCATATATCAATTCAGATTGGCCATATTTCAAGTACCCATTAGCTCCTGTGGCCGGTGCTATGGCACGGGGATGGGCAGATCTGGAGTAGATCACACTGGGAAGGGTGGCATGTGGATACAGTATTGCACAGTGTCATCCCTACGGCTGGCAGCCAGAGACAGCCGCTGTGAAAAGATGTGTGATTCACAGCCTTGCGCCCAGTCCAAACTGCGACCTGGGCTTCGTCTTGCTACCCTTCCTCGCCCTCCTCCCAGGAAGGAAACACACATGCATAAACCTGTTTAAAAAGCAGCAGCAAATTCTGTATTGCTCCTAACTTAATGTTAGGTACCTCACCTGCTAATAAAATTATTCACTGAAGTCTCCATCACTGGATGCTTTTTCCTTTCAACTGATAAAAAGCAAAGACTGTGCCCATGGTCACCGAGCCTCTATGCCATGGGTTCTGCTTCCCTTCGGAGGAAGAGGATACTGCGTCTATACACAGAGCCAGCTGGGGTCACCGCTACCACTGGACTCTCCCTGGCTGCAGGCAACGCTGTCTGTATGGCACCACTCAGGTTTTGGACAGGAAAATGGAAAGGAGATGAGTTAGTTTGAGGACCTGTGTGTGCATCATGCACTTGGTTTTTTCTGATACTACTGATCTCTTTCTTTTTTTTCCTTCTTTCTTTTTACTTTTTTTCTTTCTTTCTGTACTCCGTGTTGAATCCAGGGTCTTTCCACCGAACTACAATTCCATTCTTTCTATTAATTTTTTTTTTTTAATTTTGAGAAAGGTCTCACAAAGTCACTAAGTTACTCAGGCTGGGTTGGAACTTATAATTCTCCTGCCTCAGCCTCCCAGAATGCCTGAATCACAGGCCTGCACCACTCTTAGAGACTTTTTAGTGAGTTGGCAATGTAACCCATCTCCTGTTGAAGCAGGAGTATGCTCATTGGCTTCCTGACCTTACAATCCAGATGAACATAATAAAAATGAAGGCAGGCCAAGGGTCTTGAGGCCCAAGTAACAGAAAGGTGGGGAGTTGGTTTGGGTCTCTTCCAAGAGGACCTCGCCAGGCCTCCCTGGGTAAGAGCTGCTCACCAGCCCCTTGCCCTGTTTTGTCTTCTAGCACTGCTAATCCCCAGCATCCTGTTGTCCTTGCTCGTGTTGACTGCTGTCCTCAGATTTAGTTCTTGCTGCTGCTCCAGAGCCAGAAGATGCCTGCACATGTGCCAGCTGAGGCAGGAGTGTCGGGAGGTGGTGCCAGGCGGACAGGGCTGGCCTGGAAGAGAGGATGGGAACAAGCAGGCGAGGAGACAGCACGGCAGGGGGAAGGGTGCAGAAGCAGAGCTAGACGGTGGATCGTGTGTGTGATTCCCCTCATAATGGGGAGACAGAGAAGAATTTGGGAAGTGGAGGAATGTGATGGCAGCACAAAGGCAATGAGATTATTTTGTCAGCAACATTTGGATCCCATTGGTGACGAGAGACATGTGGGCCCAGCAAGGAGACAATTGCGGTAGTCAAGACAGGATGTGAATAAGACATAAAGAAGTGTTTCATCAGTGGGATGGAAAAGAACCAGAGTTGTGGGAGCCAAGGGAAGGCGTAGAAAGGATTGGCCCCAGCCTCGCGTGGGCCTCTTCTCAGGCGCCCTCGGTGTGTCACACATGCACACTCACACACAGGCTCCCCGCTGCGAGCATGCATCCAATAGTCCCCATTGCAATCTTAGCACAGCTTTGAGCCCCACTTGCCACTGCTGAGTTTGGTCTTTAGTCCCCGTTGCATCTCATCTAGCTGTGACCTTTGTGGAGAACATGAAGGGAAGGGCCTGAAACTTTGGAGGAACCACTGTCTTCTCCAGTAACAGCTTAGAGACCTCTGGGAGGAAAGTGGCCTCAGAGAAGTCTCCAAGTCCTCTGGGACAGGAAGGAGAGAAAAGGCCGGGAGAAGAAAGGCCTGGGAGCAGAGGGAGATCCCTCTGAACTGGGCAGGGAGGGCAACTGGGAGCTAACATCCTAACTCACACATGTGCGAGCCATGTGAAGGCTCTGCATGGAGACTGGAGCCCACAGGAGGCGAATGAGCTTCTTGTTAGGAGTGGGTGGCGACGTGCTTGGGGAGCCAGCTGAAATAGGACTTTTTATTTTTAAAGAGCCTTACATTGATGTCTTTGCTAACCTAAATATAACTGAGCAGCCAACTTCCTTTCACCCAGGCCAGGCCTCCAAGCAAGCTCCAGGACCTCATGTTTAAGGAGAAGGAAGAAAAAAAGCACACAAGAGTGAGCACCGCGGAGTGGGGGTGGGAGTCCACAGATGGAAAAGGTCACACAGTCAGCCCTCGGGATGTGCTGGAGGAGGGAGATGGATGAGCTGGTTGTAGACACGCTGCAGTGCTCTGGCCTCGTGCTCAAGGAAGAAAAGAAAACTTGAGGACTTCTAGGTAGCAAGGAAGGGATCTACCTGGCCTAGGAAAGACAGATAAACCCCAGGCTTGCACTCAGAGCAGAGTCTGTTGGGAGGAGAGCAAGCAAGCATGTCACTGCAGAACAGTGCCACAACTGAATCCATTCATTAGAGGATGAGTCTGGTTAATCCTGTGATGAGTATAGCACCCTATGAGCTAATTCCAAAAGCCCCACCTCTAAACACATGAGACATTTAGTGGGACTTTAAGATTTTAAGTATAACAGGGACCCCTTTGCTTCTCAACTAGTACGAGGTGAGCAGATTTGCTCCCCCATACAGTCCTGTCACGGTATACTGCCTTGCCACAGGGCCAGAGGTAGAGGGCCAACCAGCCAGGGACTGAACCTTTTGAAACCGTGAGCCAAAATGGCCTTTTCTCTTTACAAGTTGATCCTCTCATGCGTTTTATTACAGCCATGGTTAACTACCACTGGTTATTTCTGTGACAGGTCTGGGGGAGGGACTGAGATCTGAAGGAGTGTATCAGCCACAGAAATGAAGAGGCAGGTCGAGTGTCTCTGTGTGTGAATGAAATTAGGAGGAGAACCAGCCAGAGAAAGGAATCGGCTTGAAGGTAAAGAGAACAGAACAGTGCCCCAGAGACTTTGAGGAAGGTGGAGATTGAGAAAGGCTCTTCCATTTGGCCTCCATCAGGCCTGTGGGGGAGGTGGACAGAGTCAGGTTTCATGGCTTTGGAAGTGTCCAGCAATGGGTCCCCTAAGCACATCCCTGAATTAGGCCTGCCTGATCACCGGCCCGACATGCCCCTGAAAGGACTACTTTTTTCAGGATAATTATGAAATAGGCACTTTGGCCTTGAGAAAGCAAATTAATCTGTCAGTTTCCTCATCTTTTAAGTGGGCATATTGGTAGCTGCTTTTCAAGCATCTGCTGTTTGAAGTGTTTAGCATAATACCACTATGAGGTAGTCCACACAAGTATTTATTGGACACCTACTGACAGCCAGGAACCTTTTGAGGTGTTGGGGATTCAAAGGAACCAAAATTCCTGGTTCCAGAAGCTTCTGCTCTGATAGGACCAAGAGGCCCAGAAGCAGATTCTTAAAATACAGTGTTGCAAATGCAAAGACGGTAGCCTTCCTAGAGGAGGGAGATCCAGTTCTGGCTGTTGGCGGAGGTGACCAAGTGACTGTTCATAGCAATGAGCTGCACTTGATGTGTGTGTACTGGAGCAAGTACTCACAATGGGCAAGGTTGGACTCTCACAGAGCTTACATCTCTGACCATAAAATTGAAACGGGGAGATGATGGGAAATATAGGCAGCATCTTGAACTCTGAGACCTTATCCATCGTGTTGATAGGCTTTACACTGTAGGTAGTGAATGATTCTTGAAAAGCTTTAAGCAGGATATTGCTAATATTTATGTTTGCATTCTAAAGTGCTCATCCTGGTTGCGATTTGAGAAGAGAGCAGAGGCAGTGAAGCCCAAGACACAGGTCAGATAAAAGATGATAAAGATATGCAGAAAGCTGTGGTAATAATGACTACAATCACAACTACTATGTGTTGCTATGTGTACTGCATGCCAGCCTGTGCTCAGGGTTTGAATTTCAGGTACCACTTGTTCCTTGCTGGTGCACAGGAGATCAATTGAAATTTTTATGTTAGTCTTGTTTTCTGCAACCCCCCTGTAATTG
The DNA here is from genome assembly GCA_004027455.1 of Hydrochoerus hydrochaeris. Classification (NCBI taxonomy): domain Eukaryota; kingdom Metazoa; phylum Chordata; class Mammalia; order Rodentia; family Hydrochaeridae; genus Hydrochoerus; species Hydrochoerus hydrochaeris. The sequence continues at coordinate 8,279 of PVLA01004546.1, read as the reverse complement.
CTTAGGAGTTTCAGGAATTTTTTGTTGACCAGATATTCTACGCAGACAATTATGTCATCTGCGACAGAAAAGACTGTAGAGAATTGGTATAATTTCTTCCTTAAATACTTGGTAGAATTCACAAAAAAAAAAAAAAAAAAGCACATATGGGATGGGCCTTGTTCCTTGTCTATGGAAAGGTTGTTAATTATTAATTCAATTTATTGAATGGTCCTAGGCCTATTCAGTTTTTCTGTTTCTTCTTATGTGAGTTTTGCCTGATAGTGTTTGTTCAATATTTCAGTTAATTTCATTCCACAAATTTTGAAAGTTGTGTTTCCATTTTTATGTAGTTCAAAGTATTATTTAATTTCTGTTGAGATTTCATCTTTGACACATGTCTTATTTGCAAGGATGATGCTTAATCTCCAAGTGTTTGGAAATTTTCCAACTATCTTTCTGTTACTGATTTCTATTTAATTTCATTGTCAATTGAGAGCAGGCATTGTATGATCTATATTCTTTTTTTCTTTCAATATTTTTGTTATTAAAAAGGAAATTGCAACAAAGATTTGTGCATAAATCCTTAGCTGCTTTTAGATTATTTCCACAGGCAAGGGTTGCCAGATGAAATACAGGATGCCCTGCTAAGTTTGAATTTCATATAAACAATGGATAAATTTTTAGTATCAGGATATTCAAAATATTACCTTGGATAGACTTATTTTTTAAAATATATTCATTGTATACACGCAACTCAAATTTAAGTGAGCATCTTTCTTTTTATTTGCTAAATTTAGCAATCTCAAAGGGTTAAAAAGTTGCCAGGAGTGGGATTAAAACAGATAAACATTTTCATGTTCTGGGTGCAGACAGCCAGATCTGTACAATAAACTACTGCTGGTTTTCTCTGCCTACTGTGAATGAAAATGTCTGTTTCCCCACAGACCTGGCAGCTTTGAATCATATCACTTAAAAATAAAATTTTGCCTCTTTGATGATACATTGGAAATGATTGTTCATGAAGCTTTGATTATCAGTGAAGTTGACCTTTTTCCACTTTATAGAGTTTTGCATTTCCCTTTATGGATGCTGTTCTTTCTTTTGCTCATTTATTTATTTATTTTTTATTTTTCTTATCACATTATCTGAATGTTTAAAGGATATTTTCCTACACCTTTACTTCTCACAGCTTTTTGTTTGCTTTTTAACTTGGCTTTTCTGTCTAACATAAGAGCATTTTTATACATTTCATGTAATCAAATCCCTAGTCCTTTCATGATTCCCCACTACTTTAATTCTCTAATCCCTTCTCATTAGAGACTAGGTGTGACTCTTCACCTATATTTTCTGCTAGAAATCTGCATAGGTTCTTTTTTGTGTTTTTGTGGGGGTTTTTTTCACCTAAGTCTTTAAACTATATGGACAGTATTCAAAAATGCTATACAATGTGTTTCTACATTGATTATATTCTCCTCAGCTCTCCAATCTGTCTCAGCCCCATTTGCTGAATAAAATCTTTTTCTTTTAAACTGGGAATCGAACTCAGGGCCTTTCGCTTGCCAGACAGGTGCCATGCCCCTGAGCTATATCCCCTGAATAAAATGTTTTCTTCCATGATATGTGATACCTCCCAAGTCTCATATGTGAAGAAAAATTCATTTTTTTAAAAGCAACCTTATTTATATTACTTAATTTCCCTAGACTTTGCTTATTTAAAGTTGTTATTTTGTAATTCATTCATGTATTCAAAAGATACTTATTGAGCATCTTACACACATGGCTCAGGTACATATGTAAGATTTCTTCCAGCATTAAAATTCTAAACAAGAAGGGACTTTTATTTGTCTTCAGATCAATAGACAAAATTGCCATAATTGCTTTATCTGTTGGTTTTTATTCACATATTTTATATTAATCTATTCTATTAAAGCTTATTTTTATTCATATCCTTTCCAGGAGCTTTACCATTTGGTGCTATATTACACTGGAAAAATATTTCAAAATGATTATTATGTAGTAAAAACACACAGTAAAAGTGGTAACTGGATGTCATTGTTTATCTCTGCTATTAAAGAAAATGCTTCCAATGTTGTGCCATTAAAAATAATTTTGAGCTGGGTATGGTGACAGACAGATGCTTGTGATCCTAATACTTAGAAGGCTGAGGCAGGACAATTGCCACAAGTCTGAGGCCAGCCTGGGACACACTCAGTTCAAAGGTAGCCTAAACTACATAGTAAGAGAAACTCTCAAAAAACAAAAACAAACAAACAAAATCTTAACCTTTTAAGTTAGAAAGTATTTTCCTATTAAGTCAGAAATTGTTTTTTTCTTATTTTTTTAAGAGAGGTTAAAAAATCTCAAGAATGTTTGGTCTTACTAGATGTATTTTTCAGAGTCTACGAAGATTATGATATCATTTTTTGTTCAAGAGTGTTCTATTTTGAAGAAAAAGTACTGTTAACTTACTGTCATTTTAGTAATGAGGAAACTGAGCCTCAAAGAGGTTGGATAATTCACTCAAGGTCAGGAAAGCAGAATAACTTGCTTTTCTTTCTCCATGTGTGCGTCTGTACACACACTTTTGCCATTACTGAGCTTTATGCCTCTTGGTTAAAAATTCTTCAGCTCTCAGAAGGCACTTTCTACTGTGTTCACTCACTTTCAAACACTGATGATTTTTTATGATTGCTAGAAATGAGTGAGCATCTATGAAACAATGAGAATTAAATGCAATTCCACATTATATCACTCCTTATATGTATATTATTTTTATTAATTTTATTGGTATGCTTTCAATATACATGTTTATATTCATCACAGGGAATTTGCATGTGTACATAATATTTTTTTATATAACATATCATGATTCTTTTTTCCCCCAATTCTCTCCCTTCTCTTCAGCACTTCTTCCCCTCTTTATTTACAAAATCTTTATTTCCATTTTTTCCCTTCTTCCCTTATCCCTCTCCGTTCCCTTGTTCCCATTCCTATTTGAATATTTTCTTCCTATTTCCCACTATCTGTCATGCATTTTGCTCTTTATTTACGCTTTCATTTTCTCATGCAAGAGAAGCAATATGATATTTAAATATGTGTCTTGATGGTCATTTGGGCTGTTTCCAAGATTCAGCTATTACAAATTGTGCTGTATAAACATGGGTGTGCATACATTTCTGTGGTATGATGCTTTTAACTCTTTGGGAAGATACCAAGAAAAGTACTAACTGGGTCAAATGAAACCTCTAGTTTTAGCTTTTTGAGAAATCGTCATACTGATTTTCTTATTGGTTGCACCAATTTACTCTCCCAGGAACAGTGGAGAAGGGTTCCTTTTTCCCCACAGCCTCACCAACATTTATTACTGTTTGATTTCTTGATAACAGCCATTCTTTCTGGAGTGAGATGCAATCTCAGCATGGTTTTAATTTCCATTTATATGGCCAGTGATGTTGAACATTTTTTTCATGTATTTATTTGCTGTTAGTACTTCATCTGAGAAGTGACTGTTCATCTCAGATGCCCATTTTTGGGTTGGGTCTTTAATTTTGGGGGGCCTGGGTTGTTTGTTTGTTTTAGTTCTTTCTATAATCTAGCTATTAGTCCTTTGTCTGTGGAATGGCTGGTAAAATTTTTTTCTCATTTTGTGGGTTGTCTCTTCACTCTTCTCTTGGTAGTTTCCTTTATGTATGTTATTTAGACATATAAAATAAAATATCTGCACACTTACTGCAATATTATAAATTGCAACAAATTTTAAATTTGTTTTACTATTTTCCTATATTTTATTACATTTGTGGAATCACCCTATCTTGGATATATTCAGCATTCTGCGGATCATCTGCACACATGTTTCTGTCTTGTTTTTAAGAGAACGGGGTCTCATGATGTTGTCCAGGCTGTCCCCAAACTCTTAGGCTCCAGCTATCTTCCTGCCTCAGCCTCCCCAGTAGTCACACACGTTTCTGTCAGTCATAAATGATCTAAATATGTTCAAGTTTGAATAAACACAATTTAAAATGCCTACTAAAGCTTGAAGGAGAATTTTTAAATGAGAGGGATAAAGTTTAATAAAGGCAAAAGTATGCACACACACACACGGAGAGAGAAAAATAAGTTATTTGGCTTTTCCTCACCTAGGGTAAACTAGCCTCTTTGGGAATCTACTTTCTCATCACTGAAATGACAGGGTGAGCTAGATGATCACCAAGCCCCTTCCTGCACTGACGTTTAGTAACAGTGACGACCCTGAGGGAGTATCAGGTTGTGCGAGAAGCAGGTCTGTGTGTCTCAGTCAGCTGGCAGCTCTGTTATTAGAAAACCCGCAGAACGCAGCCCAGGGTTAAAGACCGGGAGGACAGCGCGCACTAAAATCAATCCTGACCGTCTCCAGGGGCAGCTGCGGCACCAGTTGTAGCAGTGGAGCATGGAGGCTTTGGAGACTTCCAGGAGGGATCAGAAAGACAGCATCAGGATGAAAGCCTTGGAGAATGGGTCCTCTGAGGCAAAGTGAAAGAAATAGAATTCCTTAGGCTAGAGGACACCTTAGGATGTATCTAGCTCTGCCTTCCTAGCACTTGAGCAACTGTTTCATAGGGATCTGGCCAACTTAGGCAGAGGTTTGTTTGTTGCAGGAAACAGTCCCACCCACACGGGCTCTTAGAAATTCACAGGTAGTACACAAGTGTAAGCGGGACCAAATGTGGGGAATTCAGACAGCGCTTGCTTAGGGGTTTTCTGTGCTGTGAGTTCTCTCTCTCTCTCTCTCTCTCTCTCTCTCTCTCTCTCTCTCTCTCTCTCTCTCCCTCCCTCTCTGCCTCTGCTCCATTTTATACTCCCCGTCTTCATTCGGGCTTACACTTCTCTGTGGAAACTTCCAGACAGACAGCGGACCTTATCAGTTTCCACATGGACATGGAGGTCCCACTCCATACCTTCCGTGACTTTTTTCAGCTGCAGCAGCCATGGCCAATGGGCCCAGTCTTTCCATTTTCAATTCTAGATTCCCCTGAAAGGATTGATTTACCCAGCTTGTGTTCTGCCAAGTCACATCAATCACTTGTCATCATTTGCCAGCAGATAGGTGGGTCACCCTGGGGTCAAGGGCGTTCTGGTCACTTGCACAGTAGAGGAAGGAGGCAGGCAAGGGTTCCAGACCTTGGCTGTGTGGGGCAGGAGAACTGACTGGCCTTGGTGGACACCTTAGCAGAGGAGCAAATTTCTGTTTTTTTGTTTTTTTTTTTAATTTTACAAAAAAAACCCCACAAAATTTCATAACAAAATAATAAGAGAATAATGAGATAATACACAGTGTATCATTATCTTCAAAGTAGTAACTACTATTTCAAAGTAGTAGTTTAAGCAAGAACAAAAAGATCCTTTCTTACAAAGAAGAAACATAGATATTAGCACAAAATTTTCTTTTCAATGAACTAGGAGAAACTAGTGGAGTAAATGAAATAAATTAGCATATGTATTAAAATATTTTGAAACAATGGACCTTAGGGAACCACCTGAACCTTTTCTCACTTCCTGTTTATCTATCTCCCAGTTTGCTCCTCACGTGCACGTATTACTATGAGTTTCTGATGGAAAGGAGACCATGAAATATTTCAGCTTGTGTATCTGACCAATTTCCTCAATGTTATGCTCTCAAGTTGCACCCATTTATGTATGAGTGCCTCAAGTTTATCCTTCTTTCAGGCAGAGTAGTACTCAACTGTTTATAATACATTTTCCTTATTCATTCATCTGTTGATGGACATTGTGCTGTCCTCAAGATCTAACTATTATACATTGAGTTGCTATAAACATGTGTTTGCATGTATCCCTGTAATATGATGATTTTACCCTTTGGGGAAGATATCTAGAAGGAGTAAAACTGGGTCAAATTTTTTGAAGAATTTCCACACTGATTTCCAGAGGGGTTATAAGGCTGATGTATTTTTACCTGACATTATATGAGAACAAAATCAGCATGCCCCTGAGCTTTTATACAGGAGTAAGTTGTAAGAATGTGTCTTGGAGCACTGTTTGAGAGCATGTAAGACTTCTTTCACCTTGAAGCAGGCTGCTAAGTTTGCCTCAGGCAGCGGCCTGGGTTGCAGCGCTTCTGAGAGCTTCCTCTGGTGTCCTGGTAAAAGGACATGATCATTCCCCCATCTGTCAGGCCTAATATCGCCATCAGAAATGTCTGATCTCTGCTGATGGGAGGTCATCTGGTTGAGAACTTTAGGAGACCAATTCTGATTAACCATGGAGAGTTTCACCACCTACTAGAAGATGCCGAGAGATAACCCAAGGACACCCTAGACCTTCCTGGGTTGGGATAGACTGCTTTCATCCATTTGAACCAGCTTAAAGCCAAGTGCCTTTAGATGACTGTCTTCTTATTCTTTGATGTTAAACGTGACTGCTCAGTATCCTGCTCAGAATCCCCATCACTTTCCAGGACAAAGAAAATAAACACTGGTAAACAACTGAGCAGGGTAGTTATTGATGGATTGTTGTCATCTTGGTTTGATTTGGTTTGGTTTTCCCTTGCACTGGAAAACCAAACCAAATCAAACCAAGATTTAATCACTCTGCCAGTTTCAAATATAGACAGGCAAAAAACTCAATGACCTCAAAGGCAAGGGTCTTGAGAACATAAAGTTCAATTTAGAGCAAAGCTTCCTCTAATCAAAACACAGCTCCTCAGACATCTCACTATCCAAAATCAGACCAGAAAGTGGGGATGTGCCAAGAGATATCTAAACAGCCAGAATGATCAACATGGGCTCATACTGATGTGCCTAAAGCTGCATATAATTCAAAGTGACTGTGTTTCCCAGAGGGCTGAATAGCCCATTGCCCATTAAGCAAGGCTGCAATGATTCTATAGGAGCAGGACGGGCCAAGTTCCTCCCTCGTAATCTGCTTGATTTTTGTTTATATGGAATGTTAGCTAGTTTGAGTATCTGGTTTCTCAACCCAGAGCAGACTAAAAGAAACAAATTAGACTAAAAAAAGGTGGACTGTAAGGTTGCTACAGGTAAAGCAAAATTTTCTCTAACAACAAGGAAAAGTACCCACAAGAGAAGAGACTAGAAAATGACCAAAAGTAGAACCTAGGAAACCCAAAAGCACAATACACTTAGCTCAAAGTTTTAGCACTACTGGAATAGCAGTAAAAGAACTGAAGTTTATAAAATTAACCCTAAGCAGCACAAAAGAATGTTCAATGAAGATCAGTGTGTTCTAGCTGGATGTAGTGGCAGACTTGGGAGGCTGATGCAGGGAGAATTCTGACTACATGTTTAAGGACAGCCTGGACAACAGACCAAGACCCTGTCACTTAGAGAGGAGGAGGGGAGAGGAGGGGAGGGGAGGGGAGGAGAAACCAGTCAGTAATATTCTATTTTAAAACCTAGTATGTGACTTTAAAAAAGACTTCCGTCCAAAATTATTAAATTTTTAAAATATGTTACTTAGAAGGACAAACTTTAACTGGAAAACTTTACCATCTGGCATGACTGAGTAACTGAGATCTCACTAGAGCTCTGTGCGAAGCTTCCAGACTACTTCCTAAAGGCCGATCAGGCACCTAGGCAGCCCAGGAAATGCCAGGGATTTGACTTCTATGCTATTTGGAATAAACGAACAGGGGCTTGAGGGTTTTACTGTATTTGGTTTGCTGGCTTTGCTTGGCACCATCTCTTTAAAAGGCTGCCTGCCTTTGAACTAATCCTCTATTTATAGTCCAGCTGGAAAAAGGCCTCGGCATGTATACACAGCCCTAGAATTTACGGAGTGCCGCTCACGTATGTCCTGAGCCCCTGCCTCGGCCCTCACTTCTGCCGCGAGTACCCTGAATCATCCCGGAAGCATCTGGGTGCTATGGGCGACTGCTGCGATGCCCAGGAATGCACCCCACATTCTTGGTGGGGAGCACAGGGTTCGGCTGGGGATGGGGCATGCGTGGGATTAGGCTTGGTAAACACCATCACTCACTCTTGATGTCAGGCCCCTTCCTAACAGCCAGAGGCTGAGGCCCCATGCACAGCTCATCCCTTCAAGACGTTCCTCTCTTGTAACTCATTCCTGCCCCAAAAGGCCGCCAACTTCACGTTTTCCTCTTTCCCCTCGCACAAATTGTTGCAAGTCATGGCAGTCTAAATATAGCCCCGTTCTGTTTTCCAGATGCCGGGCTTTGCCAGCCTCCGGGGGGACGCTTCCCCACGGCCTTTCAGCTGCTGCTTCGCTTTGCTTTCCTTTCTCTCTCTCCCACCCCCACCCCACGCTCCTGCCCTCTGCCT